>JAMFLL010000400.1:0-39572 GCA_027475725.1 Pythium rhizo-oryzae
ACCTCGTCCTCCTGCTCGTCGTCGCTCATGTAGTCGGCCAGCTTGTCGGCCTCCTTGCGGAGCGCCGCGAGGCGCTGCTCGTACGAAGGGGGCGCCATGGTGTCTCTCGTGTGGGTGTTGGCGTCGAAAGTGGATCCCAAGAGCGGAAACAAGAGACCTTTGTCCCCCCCCCGCCGCTTTGGACCGCCAGTCATTCCACGAGGAGCTCCAAACTGAAAGTATTTACGTATAGCAAGACCTTGAATATCTATTTTACCCAAAGTATGACTATGAAGTAGAATATTGCATTTTCAACCATTTTGGGTACCTTCGTGCGACCGTCGGGTGCTGAGATATCGGAATGATGGTCGGTGAGGGGATCTTTTCATTCGGGCTCCACAGTTTGTCGGTACTCAGTTGGTTGAGATGGCGCCGCCGCTGCGCGTGCAACGCTTCACGATCACGAGCACCGGGAGCGCCGACCGACCGCGCTCTCGACGCGACCTGAACGCGATAAGAGCGCTGGGCGCGGTGCTGGACAAGCGCGCGTGGTGGGTCAAGTGGAGGACGCGGCCCGACGTCCGCGCCAAGTGGCTGCGCGAGATCGACGCCGCGATTGTTGAAGCGAACGTGCGCCAAGTGGCCGACGTGTGGCCGAATGGGGACGATGTTGAAAGTGGCGACTACGCGCCATTCCTCGCAGCTGCAAGTGCATCCGGACCAAACAAGCAGGAGCTCATCCAGAAACTGCTCGAGCACGTTCAGTACCCGCCGGCCCACACCGACCAAGACGGGTTTGACCATGGCAACTACTACGAGAGCGACGACGAATGGGCCACGTTTGGGAGTGAGGGTAAAGGCAATGGGGCTGGTAGTGAAGGTGGTGATGACGATGGAAGTGAGTACTACGACACAGCAGCGATCGACACGCAGTTTGACAAGGTCTATCATCATCACGCCACGCAGAATGCTTATGGCCAGCTTACGTGGTACATCATGATGGCCACCGTGCGGAGGCGTCTGTTGGCGCTACCGATCGAGCGTTGGACGCCTGAGGGGGTGAATGATCTGCTCCCACCCACGAGTGAAGACGAAGATGACATCAAACGCACAGTCGAACTCATCCTCGCTGTCGCGCACGACTCGCGTCCGTGTTCGCTAGACGTTGTGCGATCGCATCTCCCTGCCGAGAGCCGGGAGAACGTACTGCGAATTCTAGCCCTCCACTTCCAGAAGATTAGCTTCAATCTCGACAGAACCAAGCGGGACATATGCGCTGTGCTAAACATGCTTGTGAAGCGTGTCGAGAAACGCGCCAACACAAGCGACTTGGAGACGATCTGCATTCCCGGCCCGGTTCCTCATACATGGGTAGGGGACAACATCGTGCCCAGCGATATCACAGCCGCCTTGCTCTCAGAGATTGCTGCTTTAGAAGGGGTTCCGGATGAAGCCAAGGACTGGCACCCGACCACGGACCACCAGATTTTAAACCTCGTGCATCCTTCGTTATTCTGCGGAGTGATCGGCCAAACCCCAGTCGTCGCCGCTGATGATCTGACTGGCACGGCGCTGGATCACTTACGCTCGATAATGTCTGCGCCAAGAAGTGGCCTGCTCGCTGGCCCCCCATCTACCAAGTTTCAATGGCTGCCCAGCGAGTTCGATGTCAGTGGCGACGGGAAGTTGACTACGATTTGTTCGTACATCAACAACCTCCACCCCGAAACGAGCGGTAGTTTGTACACCGTGATCGCTGCGATCTTCGCCCGATTCGTGCCGTTATTCGACCAGGTGCTATCGTCGCTCGACGAGTCCCACGCAAGAACGGCGATTCCGTACAGCAAGATCCACAACGCGCGGCAGAATGGGCTGCCTGTGCCTGGCGAGGCCACCAAGCAACATTTGATCGACGATCTCACGACCGAACTAGGTGGCGATCCTCCGTCGACGAGTCTCCGTCGACTACTCTCCCCTGGATTCTTCGAAATGGACACACCTAGGTTCACGCTCAAAGGATCGCGGTGTCAAGTCATCGTGAAGATTGCCGAAATCATCCTGACGCCGGAGAAACCCAAGTACAAAGGGGGCTCCTGGCATGTCGAAGGCACGGACGCTGAGCGCATCATCGCGACGGGGATTTATTACTTTGCGTGCGAAAACGTCACGGAATCGCGCTTGTCGTTCCGCACTTTTGTGCACGAACCCGAGTACGAGCAAAGCGACCATGTCGGCATCGGGCTCACGTATGGGCTCAGGGACGGTGAGCCGCTTACTCAAAACTTAGGCCATGTCACGGCCTTGGAAGGCCGGTGTCTTGTATTTCCGAACATCTACCAGCACAAGGTGGAGCCGTTTCAGCTTGTCGACCCGACATGGTCGGGTGTGCGCAAGATCCTGGCATTCTTCCTCGTCGACCCAGTGAATGAAAAGATTCCGTCGACGGTGATTGTACCGCCCCAACAACAGGAGTGGATTGCACGTGCGCACGAGCCCGAGCTCAAGCGTTTGCGACTTCAGAGTGGTGAAGGTCAGCACGGTCGGCACAGCTCTCGCGAAGGGACTACGCTCGAGGAGGCGAAGAAATTGCGGCTCCAGCTCATGGAAGAGCGATCACCCGTGGTCAACGACGATGAAGAGTCAGAATGCGTATTCTCACTGTGTGAGCATTAGGCAACTCAACGACAGTCATTTCACTTAGATTTATGTACAGATAGTTGAACGCAAAACAACTCCATCATACGTTAGGGGAGATATCCACACGCCGCGTCTCGGTCGGCGCTGCCAACGCAAAGATCTTGCCGAGCACCGAGGACTCCCACGGCACCACCGACCGGTGTACGCTGCTGAGGAACGCAGTTTTCTGATGCAGTGACAGGGGCGCTTTTCGTCGTTGCAGCGCTCGACCGTGCGTCTTGAAGAGACAAAGCGGTGGATCTTGTTGGCTTTTCCACGTAAACTGACAATTGACCAGCAAGGCGTTGGCTTCCAGCATACTCGCCGTCATATCAGCTATCTCTGGGATATTCTCGAGATAGATGTGGAGTGTGTGGAGCGAGAGCGTCAACGGATGGTACGGTTGAGCCATGGCTGTCATCATCGCTTGCCATACAGCGCAATCCGACGCCACATCAGAGACGACAAGTCTCCCCAGCTGGTGGAGTCCCAATGCGTCTGGCGAGAAGATCCCGTGGAAATAGTCGATGCTCAAACCAATCACCTCGAGCGTATGGAGCGACGCGCAGCACGTTCGGAGCATGGTCTGGACGGCGGACTTTGCAGCTATGTTGACCTCCATAGGCGGTTCCGCGTGGATGCGCAGCGCCTTGAGCTGGACGCCAAACAGCACGAGCGTCGACGCGAGACCGCAGAGACCGACGGATGCTTCGTTCAAACTCAAATCCACGCTTAGCTCTTCGAGTGGGTGGTTCGCCCAGTGTGTGGGCAAGAAGAGAGGCTCATCGTCGCCCTCGTTCAAATAAATAGACTTGAGTTCCAGCCGCTTGAGCCGCGGGCACGACGCCAACACGATGATGAGTACGGAGAGCGCGATCTGCGAGCACGAAGCATCGATGATGAGCTCCTCCAGGCCCCCGCCCAGCAGCATGATCAACCGCAGCAAGTGGCCTTCTGTGCCTTCTCCTTCACTCAGGCAGACTCGCAGCGAGGTAATTCTTGGGTCTTTGCCAGGGGCGCTTGGCTGGACCTTCTCGGAGAGTTGAGCGACCACGGAGCGACGCACGGCGCATTGTCCATAGCCGACCACCAAGACGTCCACAGAAGAGTCGGTGGCTATGCCATCGTGCATCACGCCGACGATATCGTCATGATCAAGCTGCACGATCTGATTGCCATCAAGATCGCTCGGCACTTCAGGCTCAGCTTGCGGTTCCTGAGTTTGGCTGGGACTGATGGGCCAATCCTGCTGCCACAGTGCCTCAAGGCACTGCTTGTCACTCTGTGCTTGAAGCGTCAAAGAGATCGTGTCCATGTCGTCTTGCGTGAGCTTGATATCGTGGATTGCCACGCTTTTGACAGTGCCAGTGCGTAGCAAGTACCCGAGCCATTTTGCGCGGATGCGTCGGTCAGTCGGGTTGTACGCGTCTTTATCGTTGGACGCGCCGAGCAGGTTCCGAAGCTCGATCGAGGTCACGTAATCCGCTGCGTGGGCCAGTGCCGAGAAGCAGGCCGCTACAATGTACGCGTCCACTTCATCGTTTGAGTTGCCCATTGAGACAAGCACATCCCACGTTGCTCTTCTCGCCGTTGCGGGAAACGGAGCTCTCAAAGTCGCGTCGAACACGTGTTTCCAAGTCACAAGTCGCTGGACGGGGCCACTTGGGAGCTCGAAACGGATCTTCACCCGAGCTGTATTCGCGTCGCGATGCACACCCGCCATCAGTGCCGCGAGGCTTTGCGGCTCCAGATCCGCCGTGGCAAATGTAATCGAAATCGTCGTCACGTGGAACACACGATGGTCCACGCCTTCTACCAAGTCCAGTAGCCCACACAGCGATCGCTTGCTTGTCGGAAGAACGCGAAGCTCCAACTGCAGCTCCAAGGGCGCCACGCCCAGACTGCCACGTGCGAGCGCCTCAAGCCGTGTCTTGGCCTCCTGGAAGTTCTCGCTCGCACTCGCCTCGCTCCAGTCTCGAAAGAACTCATGTGAAGCTGCGGTGTAGTTGTCCGCTTCGATCAAAAGCCTGATGTTCTTGATGGGCTTCCCACGCCCGGCGTTTCGCGGCTCCATCGGCTTTGTATCATCCACAAGCTCCGTGAGCTGCGTGGCGTCGACGAGCAGCGCGCGCGCCAGCAGATCGAGCGTCTCGCGGAGCCGCAGCTGCTGGTCGCGCGCGAGCGGCTCTCGCTGAGAAAGGCGGATCGCGCGGCCGTCGCGAAGCGCAGCGCGCCACTGTGGCGAGAGCAGCGCGAGCCACGGGCGCAGCAGCTGCTCCATCGTGGGAGGGGCGTGTGGCGAAATGGGTCTGTGCTGGGCGGTAGATACGACGGCACCGCCGGTGAGCGAAGGACGGCAGAAGCGAGATGATGAGACGAAAGCGTCGACGTGATTAGACGGCAGTGTGATGTCACTACATGAGCATAGTAAGATCAAGTAAAAGCTAGGAGAAGCTAGTTACTGTGACGGGGGAAGATTGCGTGGTGATACCGATGGATCTCTATTATGCCCAATCAGTTGTGATTCGCTATGATATAAGATGTGTATCGGTTTCTGTAGAGAAACGTCCAGTTGAAGTGACACAGTTCTCACCCAACTATGCTAGCCTAGGCAAATTAGCACGCTCGTGCTTCGAATGGTGGGTTCAAAACGCCGTGACGGGCTCACTTCGTCTTTTCCTGTGGGTCGCAACGCAGAACGATGAGTATGCTGGAGACGCCAACGCCGTGGTTTGCGGTGGCCGACCGGCACCTCCCTCTCTGACGCGGGGGCTCGCGGGTCCTCGCGCGCCCTGCGAATCCACCTCGACACGCGCAGCGACATCGTTGCCGCGCCTGCCGAGCTGCGCGAGGCGCTCGAGCTGTTTGCGCGCGCGCTCGCGATCGATTGCGCGGGCTTCCGGGCGGCGAGTCGCGGTGAACGGCTCACCGTGTACGGGGGTGTTGACGCACGCCCTACCGACGTGCTCCACATCAAGGCTGTCTACGACCAGTACTCTCCGTCTGAAGCGATGAGTACCTTCTTCACGAGCTGGCGTGTAGCCGCCGCAAGTGCCGAGTTCCACACAGCGGCACGAGCGCTCGACAAGATTACTGGATCAGCGATGAACGGAGTCACGCCTTCGCCTCCGTCTCTCGAAAAGATCGGTTTGTCCATCGCACTGAAGATCCGCGAGAAGGAGAAAAGCTCGAAAAATGCTTGCGTCGGTGGACTCCTTCAGGAACTCGACAACTACTGCTTTGTGGTCCAACAGATCAAAATCAAACTCTGGACCGAAGATATCGATGCCGGTGCGTTGACGCAACTCTTCAATGGTGCTGAGTCGTGGCGACAGCGCGGCGCCAACGTTCACGTTACATTGAACCTACCAGGGGAGGGCGACGGCTGCGCCTCTTTTGCTCAGTGGAGACATCTCTTCGGACTCGTCGCCGCGCGAGGCGATGCATCGACGTTGCCGCCGTAGCGAGCTGGCAGTAATGGGCAGTGGCACGCGTGGATCAAGTGTAGTCAACAGGACCCGGACGACAGTCGGCTGATGAACAACCTCATGGGCCAACCGTCCACCCTCTGGACTGAATCGAGAGTCGCTGTCGCGACTCTTGTCCCGCTTGTGCACGCCGATGTGACGTCGATCCACTTGTGCGACCCGTACGATGGCAATATCGAACACAAGCGTGTCGAGTCGACGTCCTGGGTGGCGTTTCTTCTGCAATTCGGTCTCTGTCCATCGGTCCAGATCAAGTTCAGCAAACTGTTCCACGACCACTACGATACCCTGGCGACCACGTTCCAGTCGAGCGGCAGGGACACGGTGATCGAGTGGCTCTGGGATGACGACTGGGACAGCAGTAAGCAGACCCAAAGTAGCGGATTCTACTCCCCGGACGATATGGCCACGTTCCGCGAAGACGTCGACCGCACCGTGGACACTGCGCTGGGATTCGACCGCAGGAGCACGACCCGCAGTGTGGCTTGAGGTCGCTGGCGTGCTCCCTCGTGGAGGTCAGCCACGTGTCACTTCGTCATTTCCTTAAACACGTGGGCCCGACTCTGTCGCAGCTCGATCGCCGCTTGCAGTCCGGAGACTTCTCCACCGCTTCGATCGTCGACACGCTACGGGCATTTCCGATGCTGACCAAACTCACGATGCGAGTGTTCACGAACGCGACTCTGGATCTGAACGTCGTTCCTCTCGAATGGCATCCGCTGAAGTCGCTCTCGGTATGGTTGAAGCACGTGGACGCACTCGAGAGCCTCGCCAGTCTGATTGTGAGCTGCGACCTCCAGCTTGAATCGCTGTCCGTAGATGGACCACTTGTGTATGGACGTCAGCTAATTACAAGAGACAAGGACCCGTCGGCCACGATGGATAGCATCCTATACAGGACGTCGGGCTCGTTAACGAGCCTCGAGTTGACGATGAAGGCGGAGTATGGGATGTGTGTGTGTGGGCACCTGGGCGAGCGCGGTCTCCGAAGCTGCGTGCTTTGGCTCTCCACCGCTGTGCCTGCGAAGACGCGGAGTGGAGCTCGTTTTTGGATATGTTGCGAGATGACACGCATCCGCTCGTTCGATCGCTCCACACGCTCGTACTTGGAGGAGGTAACCGAATCATTGCGGACGAATCGATTGTGCAGCTGTTCGATGCCATCGACGCCAACCGGTTTCTCGTGAGCGTAGACATCCAGTTTGCACCTTCAGGATCGTCGATGATCGATTTTGTAGCACGTGCGCGTCGTTGCAGTGGGTTCAGTGTGCACCGTTGCAAGGGAGCGCTGTCGATACGACACAAAGCGGCGTTCCTTGGTAGTACGTTGGAGAAGACGCACTTGCCTTGGGACTCGCTGAGCCTGGCGATGGCATTCGAGTATGCAGCGCCGACCGAAACTCGGCGAGTCACGATCTCAACTTGCTAAGACACATCGGTTCATGAGAGATCTCATTGGTACGTGCATAATAAAAGAATCTGATTTCAGCATGCATTAAGCAAGCAAAGCGTTCTCGTCACGCTTGTTTACATGCTCTTGCCGTGGAAGGCCTTGACGTTGATCTCCACCTGCTTCATGACCTTCGCGAAGAACGCCTTGCGGTAGCCGAGCGAGAAGAGCACCTCGAGCAGCACGAACATGGGCGCGGTCACGAGCGCCTGGTCCAGGCTGTCGAGCAGCGCCGGCTTGCGGCGCTCGAACACGCCGTGGCCGATGAACTGCGCGATCCACGCGACGATGTGGATCGGCAGCGCGATCTGCCAGCCGGCCACACCGTAGTTCTCCGGCGCGGTCTGCGCGAGGTAGTTGCCGAAGATGTACGACGCGAACACGAGCGCCGCGCCGATCGAACCCGCACTAGAAACATCGTCAAACGTGCGTCAGCCCACGGTATCTGCCCAGCGCGAGAGCGAGAAAGTGTACTTACAAGACGTCGAGCGCGATGTACCAGGCCATGTAGAGCGCGGCGGCGGCGGCCGAGTAGTTCAGCACCATGTACTGGCCGAACGGCAGCGCCTTGAGGAACTCGGGCTGCGGCGCGAGCTCGCTCGTCTCGGCGAGCATGCACACGGCCGTGACGAGAATCGGCCAGATGCACGCAAAGTGGATCCACTGGTTGGTCGGGTTGTAGTGGTACGACATGTAGAACGTCACCTGCTTCTCCAGGTTGAAGCGGTCGGCGATGCGGCCCATGGTGAGCGGAGGCGAAGGGAGAACGGAGTGCGCGGAGGAAGGCGAATTGGCCAGTGACGAGAGAGCGGTTTGTCAAAGCGCCGGGAAGGTGAGCCCGTCGCTGGGAGGTCAACAGGTCCAGACCAGTGTTTACCATTCAGAATCCAGATTATAGCCAATCATCGAGCCGTATGATGTGGCATTGAAGTTGCTGAACGTAGTCAACAGATTCATTTTTAACCAATCAGAATAATTTATACTCCTGCACCCACCAGCATCAAGCTTTCTGATTGGCTAATATTAGGATGCGCACCGCAATCGGGCCAAACGCAGAGGGATTTTGCACTGGTGGGGATTTATGGCTCCACGGATTTGCGCTGTGAACCCGCGCGTGCGATCCTGGAAGCAGCCTCGGATCCTCCTGTTGCATGAGCACCGCCTCTGCCCCTGCTGGTGCAGCTGTGGGTTCAGTCGCCACGACAATTGAGAGATCTCTACTCAGTACCTCATGACCGGCGTTCCCAGCCACCAAGCAATACAACAAGAGATCATCGGATTGCGACAACATCACGTTTATCTACCAATAAAAAGGCTTTTAATGGTTGATTGGTGGATAAACGAGCTGGTACTAAACCAAGCACCGCAGCTGTTCGGTCTGTTCTCCAGTCCAGCACTTCAAGTCGGGATCCTCCTTTTCTCTGGAACATCAGGAGATGAGCTCCAGTGAGACCGTCGTGACGAGCCCAAAGTCTCAGCTGCCCGTTCCCGTCGGTCCCGTCGGTCCATCCGCGCGCCAGAGAACCGCGACGCATTCCGCCGCGCTGGCCGGCGGTCCCCAACTGACTGACTGAGGACTCCCGGCGGGAGTCCCGCCGGTGCGGTCCCGAGTCGCCCAGTCGCCAATCTCCCGCGAGCCGCGCAAGACTGCTTCGATCCTCAGTACTGTCCTCGCCACCATGACCGCCAGCCTGCTGGAGCGCGTGAAGGAGCGCTTCGACCTGGAGAAGCAGGTCACGTTCTACATGTCGTACCACTACAACAAGGTCAACCAGTACATCCACTTCGCGTGCATCTGGCCGATCCTGATCACGGCATTCATCATGGCCGCGGACCTCACGCCGGCGTTCGTGGCCCAGCCGGCGTTCCTCGCGAACCTGCCGCTGCTGGGCAAGTACATGGTGCTCAACCTCTCGGCGATCGCGGCCGTAATCTACATGGCCTGGTACATCGCGCTCGACTACATGTACGTCCATTGCCATTGTGCATTGCGTGGGAAAGCCATCGATGACCGCTAACGTTTTGTTTGTGTGTTGGTTGATACAGTGCCGGCTCGCTCGGCGCGTTCCTCGTGTTCTGCGCGTACATTTTTGCCAACTACCTCTCGCAGACCGCGCCCGCGAACCTCGGTGTCTCGGCCTGGCAGATCGCGCTGCCGATCCACATTGCCGCGTGGATCGCGCAGTTCGTCGGCCACGGCGTGTACGAGCGCCGCAAGCCGGCGCTGCTCGACAGCCTGGACCAGGCGCTCATCACGGCGCCCATGTTCGTGCTGCTCGAGGTGCTCTTCTCGTTCGGCTACCGCAAGGACCTCTACGACCGCGTGATGATCCAGGTGCGCATCAACGTGCTCGCGATCCACGGCAAGGAGCAGTTCGAGAAGCTCTTTGGCAGCGTGGACGAGAAGACGCCGCTCGTGGGCAGCGCGGCGTAAGCGCCGAAAGTGTGAGACAACTCGCACAGCATTTAAAAGCACGAGCGACCGAACACGTAGCAGTCATTTCCCCGTGCACATATCCTTGGATCAATGATCTGTTTCGATACGCTGCCGTGCGCTTGGTGAGCCCGTGACTGTTCTCGTACACAGAGGCCCCAGGAGAAGCGCGGCATCACCTCGCGCTGTACGGTCTACCGCGTCCGGTAGGACCGCTTCTAGACGTTCGTGCGCCTCCCAGGTCGCAACCGAGACGACCAGAACGTCCTCGTGGGCAATCGCAGGCCCGTCGCCAAGAAGCTCACACCGGGCGACTGCCTTGGGAACACATTGTTGATCGTGCTGCGCGGCATCCCGGACGAGACACAGGGTACCCGCGAGCGATCCAGATTCGCTGTCGACTACTGGCTCATCGCCACAGCTCGCGATGCTGCTGCGGCTGCGCTGCAGGAGAGCGAGGCGAGCAAGATCCACCAAGCGCACGAGTACTTTTCGCAGCACAACGACGTGGCCGCGGCGCTACGCGTGCTGCCGCCATTCCTGGTCTCGGTGCTCGAGGCCTTGCTGTGGCATGGGTTTGAGGCCAACGGACCCGCGTTCCGCAGCATCCCGCCGCACCTGCGCGCCGCGTACGACGAGTAGTACCAGCAGTACGTGTCGAGCCAAATGGTGAGCCCGCGCCTCGAAAGACTCGCGCACGCGCGGCGAGGTCCAGGACGTCGGGGACCAAGCGCTAGTCGCTACCGATCGGAGAGGAGCCAGACGCGGAGCAAGAGGAGAGCGGCGGCCGCGCTTGACGGCGCTCAGCGTCGAGAACGTGGATCAGTGCGCACTGATCCACGTCGTGCTGTCGCTGCCCGGCTTCGAGGTGGTCTACCCATCGCATGAGATCGACGCCGCGCACCATACGTTGCTGGGGCTGGACGGCACGAACTGCGTGGCCTGGGCAAAGCACCAACCAGCACCCGTACGATCTCCGTGGCAGCTTCCGCCACATGGAGCGCGTGCCCACGCACGTGAACCTTGCGGCACACACGTACGCTGAGAGCACGCAGTGGCTGTTGTTCAACGACGTCGAGAGGTTCCAAGGACCCACAGCGCCGCCGGTCGCTGCATGAGCGGGCGAGGCTAATAGAACCGGGGCGCGCGCTGGCGCTCGTGCTCGACTTCTGCCTGGACAAAGGCTCGCACGCGACGATCGCGGTGCGCGAGCTGCTCAAGCAGACCAGCAACACGCACGTGCAGATGCAGCTCAGCGACGCCAAAGAGGGCGCTGTGGGGCAGGTTCGGGGGTGTGGCAACTTGTAGACGGCACTTGATCGCTATGACCTTCGCCGGACCGCGTCCGCCACCGTCCACCGTCGTACGCTGCCTGACGTCGTTCGACTTTCCCTCCACTGTGGGCACTCTCGTGCGCGCGGCGAGCTCAATGACGGTTCCTGTGGTGACCACACCGGTGGACTCGACCGCAGGTAATCTTGATCAGCTATTGACACACAGCAGTCTCCTTACTCTCAAAATATGGTGGATCAAGTGTAATCGCATAGCTCACGCAGCGTCGGCAACGTCGTGAATGACCGCAGGTGGAGGCACACCGACCGCGCGAGGCACGTAGATCACGGAGACGTTGCAGTCGAGTCGCGGTCGCGCGAAGTCCAGAATGCGCGTCACTATCTTGCGCCGATGTGGAGCGGGGAGCCCCGGCATCCACGGGCCCCTGAGACGCTTCGCAACGGGGTGCTCAGTCAGAACGACACTTAGCAGCGCCGCCTTGGTGCGCTGCCAGGCTGCGCGCGCATGAGGTCGGTCGTGGGACATCAGAGCCTGGTGGTGCTTGTCGTAGACCGGTCGTGTGAGCCCGATGTCGAGCATTTTTAGGGGCGTGTCGTGCTGAAGTGCCCGCTTAAACAGCGAAGCCGTGTAGCTATCGATGATCGTGGGGCACCGGTTTGCCGAGCCATCCTGGACTTCGTACACGTAGCGAAACTCGCGAAGGTTGGTAGCGATGCGGCTTTCTGGGTTCCCCAGCTCCCATGCGAACAGCAGCATGCTTGAAGGGCAGACGTACACGTCCACGAGGGATAACACGCGGATGCGGCAGTTCCGTTCTCGGTACGCGTCAATAAAGACAGCCATCGAGTCGACCCACACCGAGTTGAAGTGGAGCCACTCGAGCTGTGGGCAGGCCATGAGCACGGCCCGTGCTTGCTGCTTTGAGAGCACGAGTGAGGCACTTACGACAACGCACAGGCGCACCAAGCACGACCCAACACCATCTAAGAATCGCGGGAGTGCTGGCGCTTCACACGACGTGAGATCGAGCTCTAGGCGATCCAGATGAGACGCCCTGACTACGCCGCGCGGGAGTTCCCCCGCGCCCACAATGTCCGCACATTTGGCCTCGCAAACACCGAATCCCGGAACGAGTATGCGCATGGTCTCGGCCATCTTGTCTGGATCATTGTCATCATCGAGAGCCGTGAAACTGTCCTGGTCACCGAGTCGGAGCTCACGCAGAGATCGCCACTTGGCAGTGCCGACTTGGATTCGGGCTGTCGCCGCCAAGCAAACCGTTCGTAGCGACTGCGCCTGGCTCCACGGTGGCGGTGGAGGCAAGGAACTTTCCACATGCGCGATATCATCGAGAAAGTGAGCAACATCTCGCTCGTAGAGATGGTTCTGGTAAAACTTAACGTCGTGGACTGACGACGTATGGAAGCGATTCATAAGCGCGTACCCGAGCCAACGCCAGCACATGGCCCTCTCTATGTCGTCCGAGGGGAGCACTTCGCACAACTCGAGCTTCTCCAAGTGCGCGGCCTGCGCGATCGAGCTGCAGATCGCGATCACGGCGTCGACCGCCGACTCCTCCACGCTCAACAGCTCCATTGACGGGCCCCATACCTGGTACATTGCTCCATAGCCCGTCGAGGCGTTGAGCGCGATGCCCCTCGTGACGCGGCTGGCTTGCCACAGAGGCAGCCCGAACTGCTTGACTGTGATGTTGGCACTGCCGATCTCTTCGAGTAAGTCGACGAGCCACATTTGGAGGGGCGCCCAGAACAGCATCATAGTGATGGCGGTGAGTTCGAATCTGGACGCGGGGAGTCGACGCGGTCTCTGGAATGCCTCCACAACTTCACGAACGCTCTGCGCCCAGCCCGCGGAGTCTTCCACATCGTGCTGTGGGATCGTGACCAGCCAGAGTGGAATGCGGTAGGACTTATCCCAAGCCGCCCCCACCGCGAACTCGACGCGCTGCCGAGCGGCGTAGTACTCGTCGCTTAGATTTTGTGGGACCACCATCGTGAAGAGATCGCAAAGATCTTGGAAGTCGGCCGGGCGGTCCGGACCGGGGTCGTACAGTGTTATCTTGAAGAGAGGTTCGAGCTCGTCCATAGCCTCCTCGTATATGAAGGGATCACCCACCAGGACGCGATCCCACGTGAGTGGGTGGAGGTATCGCTTCCACGCACAGCGGTCGTAATGGAGCACGAGTCCGATGAGCTCCAGCGCCTCGTGAATCATCACGAGGTTCTCCCCCCGCGAGCGCTTGCCTCTGACTTCTCGGAGTCGCTTGGGCGCGTCGTTGAGATGCAGTCGAAGGCACTGCAGCCGGTTGTCCATCGTCCCGAGCGCAAGCTCATCGTCGTCCACGTACTCGAGCAGCGGGCGCAGCACGTCCCGCCACGGGTTCAGGAACGACCAGTCTGCCACCATCGCGTGCGCGTCGTCGACGCGCCCGTCGCCGCTGCCATGATAAAGACTTGTTCCCATTGTGGGTGGCTCAAATCGATGAGACCGAAGGAAGATTTCACGGAACCACAAGAGTGTTGGGCGATCTGGACTGACTTGGGATTACGCGCTGGATTACGCCCATGAGGATACCAAAGATCACAACGGCCGCGGCACGCATATGACCGAGACCACGCGATTTATGGGGCATTCCAGGAAGCTCCAAACGAGTGTGGTCACCAGGCGACGGGCCTTGGCGGGGACACTGGGGATGTTGGTGGTGCACGGTTTCTTTCTTGCCGTGAATCCGTTCGCTCCATCGCCGGCATCGCTCCGTAGGATACTGAGGAATGCGAGCTTCGAGGGCGTGAGGACACACGCTGTGTTGGTGTTGTCGTACGCGTTGAGCGATTCAAAGTACCGGTCGTACACGCGCTTCACGAGCCCAATATCGAGGAACGTGAGCGTCGCGTTCGTGTCGAGCACACGGCGAATCGCGGACGCTCCGTCCAAAGTGATGATCTGAGGACAGGTGCCTTCGATATCGTAGTCTTCAAAGAGGTATCGAAACTCGCGCAGACATCGTGAGACGCGCGACATTGGGTCCTGAAGCTGGCGCAAAAAGCGCGTCATACTGGCTGAGGAGACGAGCGAATTGGTCATCGACAAGACCGCGATGCGGCACGCGCCGGACTCGTACGCCGACAGTAGCGCGTCCATGGACCCGAGGCCAACGCGGGTCACCGAGAGAAACTCCAGCGAAGGAAACGATTCCGCGAACGAGACTGCATCCAGTGGGTCCAAGTAAATTGCGACCTTGAGTCCAATGGAGAGTCGCACGAGGGAGTGGCCAATCGTCGACGTCAGTAGTGTGAGCGCACGTGTCTCGCATTTATCGATGCCACACTGGAACGACTGCAAGTTGAACCGACGCGAGGATGAACTTGACGGACGTGACGCCTCCACAGCGTCGACAACCGACGCGCAGTGTGTGTTGCACATACCATAGCCCGGCACTAGAATGGTCATGAGCCCGGCGTCGTCGGCATCGTCAACTACAAGAAACGAGCTGTCGTCCAACAAGCCAAGATCTTGGCAGCTTCGCCGTTGGCCGTCAGAGAGGAGGATCCGAGAGTCGACTGCGAGTCGCACGCACAGCTTTCGATCTTCATCGCCGTGGCTTGGAGGCATCTTGGCTGCAGCAATCTGTTCCGAACGGGAACCAACGAGACCCACAAAATCGCGTACGTCGGCCTCTGTCAAACGATCATCCTCCACGCGAAGATGCCGAATCGAACTATCGTGTACGTGTTCCCCTGATAGCGCATACCCGAGCCACCGCCACTTGACCGCACGTTCCTCAGCGTTCTTTCCAAATGCCTCGTATAGCGTGAGCTTGTCGGGCGCATTCGCCTCCATCAACGACGAACAAGCCCGAATGAACGGCTCGAGATCGGACTCATGCAAGCCGACCGCATCGGCATAGCGATTGACTGCACCGTCGTTGAGAGCACCAAGTCCACAGATAAGATTCGTCGTCTTGCCGCTGTGGCTTTCACGCGTGTTGACGAGGTTCACGTCGACTTCCAGGAGATGGATCTGCGCGAGCCGCAAGTCGGAGAGTAACGCGGCGATCGCCTCGTTCACGCGCAGCCGCCAGATGTACAGCGTCATCCCCACGAAATCAAACCACGGGGGCGCGTCGGCGCGGGCTGCGTGATGCACATCCCACGCAAACTCGCGCACGGCCGCGCAGTACTGGCCAACAATGCCAACGTACTTGTCTGGCGCGAGCACGAACGAGACCGGCACGCGATATCCCGGGTCGACTTTGTCGATTTCGATCTTCGTCCGCAAATGCTCCCGAGCCACGTGGTATTCCTCACTCAGCTGCGCGCTGTCGATGCGCGTGAGCACCTCGATGCCGTCCGCCACGTCGTCGACGCGGTCGCCGCGGATGAAGAGCACGGTGTCGTGGAACGAGAACTCAAAGTGCGGCTCGAGCGCGTCGCTCTCGTAGTCAAAGTCGTCCGGCCCGAGGAACCATATCCACGCGCGCTTGTCGTAGTGGAGCAGCAGCCCGATCAGCTCCACGGCTTCGCGAAGCCGCACGAGGTACGCGCGCTTCCAGTCGCCGAACGACGCGGCCGCGTGGCGCGGCTCGTCCTCTTCGTACAGGAACTCCAGGATGCAGAAATCCACGCGCAGACACCGCAGCTTCTCGCGGAGCGCGCCTGCCGCCGGCTCGTCCTCGTCGCGCTCGCGCACGAGCCGCCGCAGCGCGCGGCGCCACGGCGCAAAGTGCGCGAACTCCTCCATTTTCGTACCCCTCTTCCAGCCAAGCGAAGGATTGTGTTGCTGTTCGAAGAGGATACACAGTGCGCAGGGTACGCATGACCATCACTCTTCCAAAGGATAACCTTTGGGTCATGACATGAGTTAAATGGCTTGGATGATTGGGTGATTGGGTGGATGACGTCGCACCCGGAGAGCCAGGCGATTACGCCGAGCGTTTATGTCATCGCACATTTTCGGGCAGCGTCCATTTGAGGACAGAAACCATGGAGAACCCGTCGTTTGCGAGCCCGCGCGGCGCCGCCACTCGTCGGAGGGAGAAACACACAACTGTGGCACACGCGCAAGATGAAGCGGCGTCGATCCGTGTGCCGGCGGTCGCGAACGGCCCCGGGAAGCGCGCACACGTCAAGCGCAAAGTGCGCGAATCCAGCGAAGACGAGGAAGAGGCGCTCGACGGCGACGCGCCGCGGCCGGCGCCGCCCGCGGAGAGCTCGGCGTACGCGCTGCTGGCGCTGATGACGTCGGTGCAGCAGGCCGCGCAGGCGAGCGCGGACGAGCGCGGGCGCACGAGCGAGTCGCTGCAGAGCTGGAAGGCCGGGCGCGCCAAAGACGAGCTCCAGGCGACCAAGAAGCGCAAGCCCACGCACACGGTGCGCAAGGAAGAGATCACGGCGCTCAATGACGAGATCGCGCAGCTCGAGTCGCGGTTGGCGTTCCTGCGTGGTCAGAGCATCGTGCCATCGGCACGTGCGCTCGTGGCAGACCAGACCGCCGACCCGGAGCACCCGCACATCCCGAACGCGCTGCTGCGCGAGGCGATCCACGAACAGCAGCTCAGCCTTGCGTGCGCGCGGTCGATGGTGACGCACTTTTTCGCGTCCGACTTTGCACTGCCGGCGCACTGCTACATCCACCTCACCAAGTCCCACGGCGATCGGCTGCGCATGCTCCAGGCGGTCAAGCCGCAGCAGCTGCGCATCGCGCGGCGGTACATGCTCGAGCGCAGTCGGCACCTGAACCTCACGAAGCCTCACATGGCTACCGAGGACTTCATCACGGAGAGCGGCGACGCCTGCACGATTCGGTTCTCGCTCGTGCAGTTCCCGGGCTCGGTGACCGTGCGTCGCGTGTTTGACGCGGCGACGTTCTACACGACGAATCTCGAGATCAGCTTTACCGACGGCGCCGGACGGCTCACGATACGTGAGGACGACAGCGACATTGATGACCCGACTGTGGCGCACCACCGGATCCTCACGACGGTGCAACCAGGGCTGTTTGTGGAGGCCAACCTCGCGATGTTCACGCACTTTGATGACGAGGAAGACTGGGGGATCGTGACATCAACCTTCGTAGACCGCGATGATCTCCATCCGTATCGATCCAACGAGCGCATCCGCCAGGATGTCACGGCCGTGCTCATGATCTCGCGGGAGCGAGACTGCGTCGTGATGCGGCGGCTCGGGCACGTGCGCATCCACCACAACGACAGGTACCCCATCAGCAATGAGCTCGGAAAGGCTTTGAGTGAAGGTCTGAGCCATTGGGGCAGTGCGCTCGTCAAGCACGCGCGACAGCAATGCGGTCTCGAAAAAGTAAACACCGAAGTCTATTGACTCTACGAACGACTACCGCTTCGAGAAGTTCAGAAAACGAAGGGCGAGCAGCGCCATGAGCCGGACGGCGACGATAAACGCGACTACGATCGCCAAGTTGGTGCCGATCTCGTCGTGGCGCATGAGGAAGACGCGCTCGACGTACTGCTTGATCGTGAGCTGCGCGGGTAACGTGGGCGGTAAGTTCCGGATCGTTTGACACGCGAGCTCGGCCGTGGCACCGTCGGGGCAATCGCCATAGACTGTCGATGAGAGGATCGCGATCGTGTACGTGTGGGACGTGAGGTAGTAGACCCACTTGTACGCCGCGGGGATCGCGCTCGCCGGTGGGTTGTATCCGGCGAAGAGCACTGCGACCGAGAGCACGAACATGCCAACGGTGGACGTGACCTCGATGCTCGGCAGCGCGTACACAAGCACCTGAGCCCAGTATGTTTGCTGCACGACGTACAGCGCGAGGTTGAGCCAGAACATAAAGAACCGGTCGACACCCGAGAAGCCGACGAGAGGGAAGAAGATCGCTGTGAACACGAACGAGCTGCTGAAGATGTACGGCAACTCGACCAGTGTGCCGCCGACGAAGTACCACCACGCGCTGTAGGTCTGCGCGGCTCGCTCGCGGTAGAACGACGGCCGCTCCTGGACGGTGAGAGGGATGACACTGTTGAACGAAACGATGCCGAGGAAGAGTGACGAGTAGTACATGAGTCCCTGCCCCGAGTTGATGCCCTGGTACGTGTCGTACTCGGCCTCGACATACGTGAGCCCGAAGACCACGGCAAAGAAGATCACGACCACGAACCGCGTGATGTTGTAGGACGGTGTACGCCAATACAGATTGCGGAATCGGTCGAGCAGGAAGGTAGCTTGTGTCCAGTGCGACGCCGCGCGCTTGCTTGTGTACGCCAGTGCCGGCACGTCTGGCGACGGACTCGCTACTCCCGGTAAGCGCATCTTTGAGTCTAACTGCCACTTCTTGTTGCTTGACGCAAAAACATCGCCGAAATCGAGATCATCGTCCCGGTTTTTGCTGTCCACACCTGCACCAATCACTTCAAGCATCCAAGTGGCTGGGTTGGCCATAGGCTCCATCCTTGGGACGCCATCGATCGCCTCGAAGTACGTGACGAGCTGGCTGGCGTTCTCGCCGAGGTCGCCAAAGTATACGGTCCGACCCCCGCGCTGGAGCAACAAGAGGCTGTCGAAGACCTGGAAGACTTCCCACGACGGCTGGTGGATCGTGCACAGCACTGTGCGACCCGTGTCCGCGACTCTGCGGACGCCATCCATGATCATCTTGGCGGCACGCGCGTCGAGCCCGCTCGTTGGTTCGTCCAGAAACAGGACGCTGGGCTGTGCAGCCAGCTCCACACCGATCGTGAGGCGCTTCATCTGCTCGACAGAACTGCCTCGAATGAGTTGGTCGGCGATCGGTCGTAAATCCAACAGATCCAAACACTCTTCGACCGAAGCGCGCTTGTGAGCGTCCGGGACGTCGGCTCCCTGCCGCAAGAACGCGCTGAAGATCAACGCCTCGCGGAACGTGGAGGCTTCAGCGTGGATGTCCATTTGCTCACAGTATCCCGTGCTTCTACGAATCGCCAAATCTGTCGCTGGATGACCGTTCAACAAGATCTGACCGCGGATCTTGCCGCCAGTCTTGCGACCGGCGATCACGTCCATCAGCGTAGTCTTCCCAGCGCCCGAACTCCCCATTAGCGCCGTCATGGTCCCGGGCAACGCGACACCTGAGATGCCCTTGAGGAGATCGAGGCTCTTCGTCGTGTCCTTGGGATTCGGCACCGAGTACCAGAGGTCTTTGAACGCGACAGTGACGGGAACGAAGGCACCGAGATGCTCTGGTGCAGAATCATCGTGTATGCTGATCTCGAAACTCTTTGTGTTTTCGTCTCGTGGCGTTTGAGCAAGTGCGAACGCGGGCTCCACGCATTCAAGCGGCTTTTCCGAATGATCGCCATCCTCACGACTCAAGCGGACGTGCTCTGGGCTCTCATAGCGAACATACTCGAGCACGAGCCACGCTGACGCAAGGAAGAGCGCATACATTCCCAGCAGTACAGCGAAACTGATGGCGACCCACGCGCGCCCACCTTCGATCCCGAACAGACTGAGCAGGTACTCGCCCATGGGCTTGCTGTACGCGGCCTTATAGTCGATTCCGTCAAAAACATCGACGTCGAACTGTGCGCTGGTGTATTGATTGATCGCGACGCCGCGTACACACCACGTGATCGGGTTGATCCAGTACAACCAGCTCATGAAGCCCGGAATCTGATCCTTGGACACGATGAATCCCGAGAAAATTGTCACGAGCATGATTGCGACCAGCGAGGCCGGCGTTGCAGTGTTCAAGTCTTTGCACACGGCGGCCATAACGAAGAAGAACGACGCGAGCACCATGTTGGCCAGGAACACGAGGGCCACAAAGATCAAGAACGACGTGAAGATGGGAGCGAAGCCACACATCCAGTAGATCAGCGTGCTGAATACGAGCGTCTCGAAGCCAGCGATCGGCACCTGCGCGATCGAGGTCGCGAGCACGTAGGTTGACGTGCGGTAGAAGTGCGCGCCACGGTGCTTGTAGAAGGCCTCACGCGCGCCCATGTAGATGGGTAGCTGCAGCACCTGACCCAGGTCCAGGAAGAGAATTCCCTGGAAGCTCACGCCCATGACGACCTGGATGTTGCGTGCGTCGAATTGCCAGAACAGCGACGCGAGGATCAAGCTCACGGTGACCACCATGAAAGCGCGGACGTAGATGTACTGCCGGTTGCGGAATGTGAGCCGGAGCTGCCGCGCGGCCAGCGTCATGAGGCTGCTCAGGAACGACTGGTGGAACTGGGGGAGGCGGTCGAAGTAATCTTCACGTGCTCGAAGCAGCGATGTATCCCACGGTGTGTGGAGCGCGCGAAGCGTGTCCTCATGGATCGACGATTTTTCAAACAGCTCGGCAAACTCGCGCGCAGAGCGTGGGGGGACAAAGCCATCATGACGCGGGGTCTCGTACTGGGCTTGCTGGGGCGTTCCGAGGTCGACGAGAAAGTCAGCTTCATCGCGCGTTAGTGAGCACTTCAAATCCAGTTTGTGGAAGTAAGAGGCTGCCTGGGTGCGCGGGCCGTGGTACATCACATATCCGTCATTCAAGAGGAGCACGTTGTCGAACATCGCGAAGACCTCGGGGGATGGCTGCAGTAGCGCGATGACGACTGTGCGGCCGAGCGTCTGGGCGACGTTTCGTTGCGCGCAGACGATGTCGAAGGTCGCGGCGCTGTCGAGCCCTGTTGAGATCTCGTCGAGGAACACCAGTGCCCTGTCACCAAACTGCATCTCGCCCAGCGTCACACGCTTGCGCTCGCCACCAGAGACTCCTCGTTGCGTCGCGTCTCCAACGATCGTGTCCTGGCAGGTTTGCAGACCGAGCTGGTGGACGACTGTGTGCGGCGACGGGCCTTCCGATACGTGTGACGGCTTCGCGTTCAAGATGGTCTGAGATCTTTCGCCGCTGCATGCGTGGGCGAACGCCAGCGTCTCGTGGACCGTGAGCGTGGGGAAGTGGACGTCGCGCTGTCCCACGTAAGACGCGAATTGCGGCAGTCGCGCCGCCACGTCACGTCTTGATGCGCCGTTGTACGAGATATCGCCCTCCATGGTGATGTTCCCGGTCACTGGAAAACGGCCGCTGAGCAGCTTCATGAGCGCCGACTTGCCCGAGCCCGGCTGTCCCAGCACAAGCGTCATGGTGCCGGGTACGAACACGGCGCTGACGTTGCGAAGGATGTGCTTGGTCGCGTTGTCGTTTCGACTCGTCACTGCGCGGAGACTCTTGCGAAGCGTGTTGGGAATCGTCGGGAGCTCATGCTTCGCGTTGACAGTGTCGTCGCTGTCGCTCTCGTCTACGATCGAGCGCTGGATCGAGGCTGAGAGGCTGACGTTCTGCACCCGCACTTCCATCCGGTGCCTGACGGTCTCCGATACCGAGGACGCAAGCGGGCGGGACGCCATGAGATCGTTTATCAAGAGGGCTAATGCGAGAGTGAGCAAGGGGAGCTGTCGGGCTCATCGCGAGTGGACGGTGGCTCGATTGGCACATGCCAAAGCACCACCAATGCTGACCGCATCCCCTCGAGGCACAGACGACCGCCATTCTCGCCCGCTTGAGCGAGATAGGACAGAGTGACGGTCTCCCAGTCGATTTGATATGATTGATCTTGCACATCCTATCGTATTTCGGATATTATGCTTTCTGAGAGATATTTGGAGATAGATTTTTGTTTGCACTCTAGTCCACATTGAGACAGGTATGCAAATAGACAGGTTTACCAGACGATGATACTCTTTATAATCGACTGTTGACAGAGAACGAGCGCTTATGCCGCTTCGGCTAGTCACCACGGACGACCGACGCCGGGGATCCAGACGACTGCTAGGGGAGTGTACGTACTGTATACAATCGCTCGCCTAACGGTCCATCGCCGCCCTCTCCCACCTCAACGACCGCAAGTGGCGGTGGATCCGGATCCGTGAGACCGCGGTCGTTGGCCGTATCCTGAGATAGGACAGAGTGATGGTCAAAAGCGGCTGGTCACTTCGCTTCCGTATCTGAGACCGACGGTCGAATCGCGCCATGCTCGAGGCCTGGGCGTTCCTGGAGCCGTGGTGCCGCATCTTGCGGCCCTTCGTGCAGTTCGAGGACCACGAGGAGCTGCTCGCGGGCTCGCTCCACGAGCGGCTGCGCTGCGTGCGCGTCAATCTCTTCAACTACGAGGCCGAGGCCGATCTAAACTACGGCGACGGCAGAACCAGGACGATCCGCGCCGGGCGTCAGGCGTTCTTCACCAGACTCCACGAGGCGCTCGAGCTCATCGGGCTCGCGCTCCACTACGACAAGCGCGTGTGGCTGTGGCTGCGCCCAAAGTACAGCCTCTTGACGTTCAATTATGACGAGTCAAGCACGTTCGAGGTCCATTATGAGTTCACGATGCACGACGTGTGGTGGGGCTACAGCGGCGACCGGGGCTACGAGTTCACCGACACGCTGTCACTTATCGCGCGGGCCGACACGATCGGCTCCCGCGACGCGTACTTTGCGGCCAAGGCGCAGCTTCGAGATCTCGTGGGCACCAGATACGACCCAGCCTACCGGATCCCAGTCTCGCTGGTGCTCGCGCCGCGAGCCCCTCTCAACAACGACCGCCTGGAGACAGACGTGTGGTACGCATCCATCCACAAGTTTGTGTCGGCTGTGCGTGCGCCTGCGTACGCTGCGCTGTCGTGCTTTGAGTTCAAGGCTATCACGCTGTTGGGCTGGCAACTTCGCGTGGACGAATCCCTGGCCACGCTGCTATCTGAGGTGGTGGCTGCACAAATCCAGATCCCGGAGCTGAGCTTCAAGCCCGTCGACACCCACGAGATCTCCAGTGGGCGATTCTTCAACCAAATGTGTGGGCGTGAAGCTGGTGCAGTTCGTCTGGTGGACGACATCGGTGTCCACGGATCGGCGCTTCGCCCATTCATTCAAGTCTGCACGTCACTGATGGAGGCGACGTGGCCCCGGCGCCTCGTGCTGTACGAGGCGTTCGGTCAGAACCCAGCCGAGCGAGCGACCAAGTGGAGGTGGCTGGGGTATGCGCTCTCCGGCGACCACGTCGTGCCGACGTCAATCCAGCATTTGCGCATCGAGGACGCGTATCTCTCGGCCGCCGACATGCACCATCTCATCGGAGATGTCACGGATCATTCGTGCTATGCTATCTCGCCTCCTTCAGGCTCCGGGGTGCTCGAGCAGAAGCGATGTGTGCAGCTCTCCCCCGACGCGTGTATCTTCGTCGGTGGTGAGTATTGACAGACTCTGAGAACCTTGGGCATGACCAACGACGAACTTTTCGTGGTCATCGAAGAGGCGCCCGATGTGGAGGATCATATTGCGGTCGTAGTGCCTGGATTCGGCCTTTGCGAGGTTCAGTGTGCGTCCGTGATCGACGCGATGGAGCTATCGGCGGCGTCTTCAAGCAAGTTTCAACTATCGTCCCTCCAGTGCGGGATCAACACATGCGAGCCGGAAGCCCTCCGCTTATTGACCAAGACGTTTGGCCGGACGCTCACGCGACTTAAGCTGTCGCTCGGAGATGTGATCTCGCTCACTCGACCCGAGGCTATCGCGTTTGTGGAGAGCTTCACGCAACTCCAGTTTCTCGACTTGAACCACGTGAGTCTGGGTTCCATGGATGTGCTCATCTCAGCTTACGAGGGCGGTATGTGGCGTGTGTCCGCGCTGTCGTTGACCAATTCGTATGTGGAGTCGACGAGCTTGACGCGGTTTGCAAGGCTGCTCGGAGATGCAACGAGCCGAGTTGCGCAGTGTCTTCTCGATTTTCGCTTCCTGTTCGAGGACTATCATCCACCCGCGAGCGGTGAGTGTCCGACGATTATCACTACCAAGGGCGGCGCTGCGTTCCGGGAAGCTCTTCGCAAGAACACTTTGCTCAAGTTTCTGGAACTTGGGCTCACACGAACAGTGTACGATCAGTTTTTCGAAACGCTCATGGCGTTCGACAAGGTCGAAGCCGCCAAGCGCGTGCAGGCACCGAAACTCGCGCTCCTTAGCGTGTTGTGCGGTCGCTCGAGCTGTCAAGCGAAAAGGCCGAGACGTGGCGGCGTCGCGCGCGTGCCGAGGCGGCACCGCCAGTCCGTGGTCTCCGGTATCTGGCAGTTCCTCGAGCTACGCACGCGACGCATCGTCTCGGTGATTTGCGTGCCACGGGAAGCAGACCCCCGGCCCTGGCGCCAGCCGTAGTGTCAGGTTTGTGCGGGGTCGAGCACGCAAAGCCGTAGCTGAGACGAGGCCTCTCACGATTGATGAAGATGAAGTGAAGCCATCCTTGGGCGTCTCTGCCGGATCAGACGGTTTGCTCCCCTGGCCTCAGGTCTGAGACTGGTTCTGCGAGTCCTGAGTGGCATTTGAGCTCGATGGGCTCGGTTGATTGACCTTGGAGCCGAGGATGAGAACGAACCAGAGCGAGCGCCGCGCCGCGGCCGCCGCGCGGTGGGCGTTCCTGCACACGTGGCTCGGCGCGCTGCAGGAGCATCTCTACTACCACGAGCGCGAGGAGGCGGACTGCGGCTCGCTCCACAGTGAGCTCAAGTCGTTCTGCGTGTACATCCCGTGGCCGCCGGAGCCCACGCCCGAGTACGCAGCGACGCTCGCCACGCTCCGCGAGGCCATGGAGCTCGTGGCGCTGGCGCTGCGCGTCGACGAGGATGCGTGGCTGCTCATCGCGCAGCCGGGCAACGACGCGATCGAGGAGTTTGACCCGGACGACTACGACGACAGCGACCTCCGGCCCAGCTACATCGTCAAGGCCAACCAGCGCAGCCAGTTGCCCAAGGACAACAGCAAGGCGATCGCTGCGGTCGAGCAGCTGCTCGTGGGCACGCAGCGCGTGCCGCGCAGCGCTGGCTTCATCGAGGCCAAGGCCCGTATCCTCGCGACGGACACGCGACGCCGACTGAGTGAGTTCCAGATTCCCGTTTCACTGCTGTTCACGCCCAAGGGCGGGCCCGCCACCACGCGGCAAAAGTACATGGAGATTGTGACGCGCGTGACGCGAGAGATGCTTCGGCTTGGACTGCAGACGGAGCGACAACGTGGAGGCGACGGGTATCCGTTCAAGCTCACGAACGTGGTGTTCCATCCGTGGGAGTTTCCAGTGATTTTTGAGCGCGGCGTCGGCTACGTGGAGCGCTATACGGTGATGGCGCTGTCGCGCGGCATTTCCATCCCGGAGATCGCGCTCAAGCTGAGTGGCTCGGACCGCGTCGCGCTCGGGCGGCTGCTGCTTACGATTTGCCGGCGGCATCGAGTAGAGCGCGAAGGCGACGTCGACGGCAGGATCCGAACGGCCCATGTCGAATCGCTCATCGTCACGATGACCACGGAATCCCAACTAGTAGCGCTGTGCGCGGCGGTGGCAAACTCCACGTCGCTCTCGCGCCTCACAACGTACGCTGCGATGGGCGGAAAGCGCGTGGCAAAGTGGCGAGCGCTCGGCTTTGCGCTGCTGAGCCACGCGTCCCGGAAGAGCGTGCGTGAACTGTCGATCCAAGAAGCCGAGTTGCTACTCAGTGACATCGAGGCCTTTGCCAAGATGGCGAAGTCTCCAAACCCTCATCAAGCTCTAGACCCCGACACGGCAACCGGTGAGATCCCCCGTAGCGTACAGCTATCCGAGCACGCCAAGATCCGGCTCAAACTCGACGGCGAAGAGTTTGCCCTCGAGCACCTGCAACTGTCTGCGGAAGAGTATTACCATGTCGTAGGCGACGAGGAAGGTTTCGAATGGATGAAGATCTTTGCGCCTGGCTATGGCGTCGTCCACGCGCGCTGCGAGGACGTAGTGGATGTTGCGTTCCCGGCAAGCCAAGATGGAGCACCAGTGTGTCGACTCACGCATCTCCACGTAGCGACCAACAAGTGCGAAGTCGGCGCACTTGCCGCGCTCATTCGAGCTCTCGGTTCGGCGCTAGAGTCTGTCGATATTAGTCTCAAGCACGAGCGGTATGTTCAGGCTGATGACGTGCGAACGATTCTCGAGGCGTGCCCCCGACTGAAGATGCTGCGGCTCTTTGGCGCCAAGATCGGGTCCATGGATGTCTTCACGCACGCGTACGAACATGGCGACTGCCAGATCTCGTCATTGGTGCTCAAGAACGTGCACGTGAGCAACGAGAGTCTCCATGACTTTGCTGCTGCGCTTTCTGATCCGAGCCAGCGTATTGCGCAGACTTTGACTGAGTTTCGATTCGATTTCAACCAGGTCGGTCGCGCTAGCCGCGGGGCACGGCCGGATCTCAAGGGCATTAAGAAGTTTCTCAACACGCTCGCGCTGAACGCGAATCTCTCGTTCTTCGAGCTCGCGCTCGACGAACCATTCTACGAGCGATTCCTCGAACGATTCCAGGATCGAGACGGGCGCCTGCTCGTGACGCACCCAGCACACTTGCCGTTGTCTGCAAAACTTGCCTTTTTGAGCTGCATTCGTGTTGACGAAAGCGGCTCACAAACAAAGAAACCGCGTCCACTGCCACGGGAAGATGGCGATCCTGTGGTCCTCTCACGGGATTTAGTGGCGCAGATCTTCATGTTTGCGCGGAAGCGGATCTATCGAGTGGTTTCTGCAACGCCCATCGTCCCCAGGTCCACGAAGAAGATCATGTAAAAAGCACAAACTTTGATCCGATCGACCGACTGTGTGCAGTATTCCAACATTTTCGATTTCTGAAAGAAGTCTCATTGACGGATTGTTTACACTTTTACGCCCGACTCGTCTGAGTCCGATGTCTGACTGCTGTCCGAGTCATCCAGCACCACGGATTTCTCTGGCGCCTTCTCCAGATCTCGGTCGTGGCTCGCCGCGTGCGCCGATCGGTATGCACAGCGAATGTAGCAGAACAGACAGCTCATACCCACGACGCAGAACGCGATGTTGAAGCCAAACACGGCCGTCATGGACGGCAGCGCCGCCGGCAGCAGCGGCAGCGTGATGCGCGCCGTCGACCCGGCGGAACCCAGCAGCCCCATGAGCGTGCCCTGTGGCCGCGTGCCCAGCAGCTTAGAGAACGCGGCGACGACGACCGCCGTGGTGATCGGGCAGCCGATGCTCCAAACGAAAATCTCTGCGACTGCGAGCCGCCAGTACGTGAGCTGCGACGGTGCGAGCACGAGCAGGACGTTGCCCACGAGCAGTGTGAAAAAGCCGATGTAGACCCAGTTGAACGCCGAGATCTTGCGGCGCAGCAGATCGATCGCCACGTACGTGACGAGCCCGAGCAGGCCCAGGTAGAACTGGAAGTTGGAGGCGGCGACGACCGCGTCGTTGCTGTTCGAGTCGCTGTGCGTGACCTGGAAGTAGAGCGGGATGTTGACGGTCTCGAAGACCGCGAGCGTGCCCTTTGCGGTAAAGTTGAGGAAGATAAAGAGCACGGCGCCGATCTTGATCACGCGCTCGCTCAATATCACGGGCTCGTTGCTGCTCTCCGCGGTCGCGTTCACCGCCTCGACTGTAGGCTTCTCCGAAGTGATGGTGGGTTTGACAGTGCGGCGCGGCGCGTCCTCGGGGCAATCGTGGATCGAGATAGACTCATCGTACACGAAGACGATCGCAATAAGCGTGATAATGTTAAGCACCACGAGGATCGCACCGGGCGATGTAAACTTGTTGAACGGCACGCCGCCGAGTTCGAATTCCGTGCGCGCGACCAGCGAACCGAGCCCCGGCGTCAGTGCGTACCCGAGGAAGACCACAGCCGCGAGGAACGTGATGTACTTGAGCCGCTGCTCGACCGTCGTGAGTGCCGCGACGTTGGCGCGGCACACGCTACGGCTCCCGCCGCCAAAGCCCACGACGATCCGCGAGATCACGAGCACAGCGAGACTGTCGGTCGCGCTCGCGTCCGCGAGCATGTAGATGATGTTGCCCACGAGGCAGATCACGAGCGACGCGATGTACACCGACTTGAATGAATAGTGGTCGCACATCCAGCCAAACACCATCGACGCGACGAGCCGACCGATCGAGAACACGGACGTGAGCATGCCCATGGAGGCCAGGTCGCCGCCGAGCGACTGGTTGTACAGGAAGAGCGTGGGGAGCACGATGCCACGCGGCGACTCGCCCACGAACTCGACAAAATTGATGAGCGCCATTTGGATGTACCAGCGCCGTGTGCGGCGAGGCGCCAGCGGATCGCGCGCGAGCGTGGCGGCCATGTCGGCTCGTGTGCTCTCTTGGAATGGCGCACTGCAGTGGCAGTCGGTGGTGGCTAAACCGCGCACTCGCTGTCAAGAATGGCACCCACTTCGAACGCACTGAGTTGCTGGTGAGACTGAACCCAAGCGCGAGGCCAGCCGTTTTATCTTTTTTTTTTGTTTGTGTTTCGAATGTTGTGGAAACGCCTGCCGTGGGTTACAACTGCGTGCATCGAGCCACGTGCGTGGCTGTGGGTTCACCCGTCGTGGCGCGCAGTCGTCGCCTGATACGCACCACAATTAAGCGCCCTCGTGACAGATACCGGCTCAACACGTCTTCTTGACCAAAGATTTTGACACGGCAACACGCCAGAGTGATGGTCGTGTTGGTGTGGTCTCAGATATTCGCAACGAGATGACTAGCGAGACATGGTGCTGTGGCGCGCGCCTGCGTGTGCTTTAGTTCGTGTATGATACTTTAGAATAAACAAATGATCCGGCAGTCTCCTCCCTCTTCCTTAGACACTGCTACGGCTCGCACACTCCTCCGAGTCGGTGTTGCGACCGCTGTCCGAGTCGGTGGCGTCGAGCTTCTCGGGCGCCTTCTCGAGGTCGCGGTCGTCGCTCCCGAGCGACGCTTCTCGGAACGCGAACCGACTGTAGCACACCAGGCCGCCCATGCACGCGACGCAAAGTCCGATGTTGAACCAGAAGACCGACGTCATCGACGCCATCGCCGCCGGCAGCAGCGGTAGGAGGATGCGCGACACGGATGCGGCCGAGCCCAGTAGCCCCATGAGCGTGCCCTGCGGTCGGTTGCCGAGCAATCGCGAGAACGCGGCCACGACCACAGCCGTGGTAATCGGGCAGCCGATGCTCCACACGAGCGTCTCGGCGATTACGAGCCGCACAAACGCGATCTCGGACGGCACGATCACAAGCAGCACGTTGCCCGCCAGCAGCATGGCGAAGCCGAGGTGCACCCACGCGATGTCCGAGAGCTTGTTGCGGAACACGTCGATCGAGAAGTACGTCACGAGTCCGAGCAGGCCCAGGTAAAAGTGGAAGTTGGAGGCGCCCACGACGGCCTCGAGGCTGTTCGGGTCGCCGTGCGTGACCGAGAGGAAGAGCGGGATGTTGACGGTCTCGAACACGGAGAGCACGCCGCGCGCCGTGAAGTTGAGGCAGATGAACACGATCGCGCCGATCTTGATCGCGCGCTCGCTCAGCGCGATGGACTCGCGCGGCGGCGTCTCCAACTCGGTTACATCAGCGTTGTACTTGCGGCTCTTCTCGACGGGTCCGTCCTCGACCGTGATCGATTCGTCAAACACGACGGCCATTGCGAGGATCGTCGCGAGGTTGAGCGCCACGAGGATCGCGCCCGGCGACGTAAACTTGTTGAAATACACGCCGAGGAACTGGAAGTCCGTGCCGGCCACGAGCGAGCCGAGCCCCGGTGTAAGCGCGTACCCGAGAAACACCACGGCCGCGAGGATCGTGAGGAAGTGGAGCCGCTGGTTCACCGAGGTCATGGCGGCGACGTTGGCGCGGCACACGCTGCGGTTGCCGGCGCCAAAGCCCACGAGGAAGCGCGAGACCACGAGCACTGCGAGGCTGTTGGTCGCGCTCGCGTCCGCGAGCATGTACGTGACGTTGCCCAGCAGGCACACGGCCGACGACACGATGTAGACGAACTTGAACGAGTACCGGTCGCACATCCAGCCGAAGACCGTGGACGAGATGAGCCGCCCGACCGAGAAGATGGACGTGAGCAGCCCCATGGACGCGAGGTCGCCGCCCAGCGACGCGCTGTAGAGGAACAGCGTGGGCAGCACGATGCCCCGCGAGGACTCGGCCGCGAACTCGACAAAGTTGACGAGCGCCATGTTGGTGTACCAGCGCCACGTGCGCCGCGGCGCGCGCGCGCCCAGCGGCTGCGGGGCGAGCACGGCGGTCGGCATTGATTCGGCGGGCGGGAAAAGGTGGAATGACCGGCCCTCACGCGAGCGTATGGCCGTGCGGCGGGCAGAGGCGCATGCGACCAGTGAGATATGGGGTCGGGCTGAGTCACGGCGTACGGTAGTGTGGGCGGTGAACCCAAGAGTCCCGGGCGGGAGGGGAGGAACCCACAGCTGTGATCTGAATAGAGCGCCCGCCTGCTGTACCCAAGCGCCACAAGCCAGCCAGCCGACCTCGGTTAGTGGCTTCTGTGCGACGATCGCAGGCACGTGAACGCGGCGGGACGAAGCCTGCAGAGGTTCTTCAGAGGGGATGATGTGGCTTTTGGAGCGAAGGGCTGGCGCCGGATTCTTATCAGCAGCCGCAGTCTTCCTATCCATCCCAATGCCCAAAGATATCCAGTCTGTGTCAACTGAGCCCTTCGGTCTGAATCAGGACCAGCACGACAGTACACGTTTCGAGAGTGTTGGTCAGGAGGATGCTAACGGGTTCGTATCCGCAATACTGGAGACCGTGGATTTCTCCCACGAACGAAATGGAGATGGAGGCGGCGCTGGCGCCGCTGCTGCGCGTACTGCGTCGGCAGGTGGCCGTGGAGGAGCGCGCGCGCGAAGGTCACCACATCCAGAGCGAGTGCGCCGCGCTCGTGCTCACGCTGCCCGTGGAGAGCTCCGCGGAGGAGCAGCGCGCGCTGCGCGTCGCGCTCGAGCTGCTCCACACGCTGTGGGCGCTGGACCGCGCGGCGTGGCGCCACGCGATGAGCGAGCTCGTCGGCGTGGAGGTGCCCTCGCGTTTGGTGCTTCCGGATGATACTACAGCGCTCACGGTCGTGATCGGCGTCAAGTACGACAAGTTCCCGTGGCAGCTCAACCACGCGCGCTGGGACTCGCTGCTGGATCCGAACGTGCGGCTCACAGAAGAGGAGGCGAACGTCAAGCAAGCGCTCGTGCAGCGGTACGCTTCACGAGGAACGCGTGACTTCATCGCGTCAGCGATCCCGCTGCGGCTGCAGTTCCTCGTGTTTGGCATGGCGACGTCCTCGGTACAAACCTACGTGACCAAGGCGGTGGACATGGTTGAAGCCGTGCGTGATGCACTGCGCGACGATCTTCCCACGACGCGCCACGATCTCGCGGCCAGCGCGTGCACGCCATTCATGTTGGACTCCCTGGAGCTGAGTTTGGCGCCGTACGAGATGACCAGCGGCATCGCGCGGCAGGTCATGCGGCTCCACGCGCTCGGCATCCGCTTCCACCAGCTCAACCTGCGCATCATCGAGCACGAGGCCGGTGACGGCGACGCGCTCGAGGACACTGCCGATCGCGACCGCCTCGTGTCGGTGCTGGCGTCACCCCCACGCACTGGTGTGTGGCTGGAGCCCGAGAGGCCGCAGTGTTTCATCGAGACGCTCGTTCTCGACCGAGCAGACCTCGTGCAGTTTAGCGCTGCTTGCACGGCACTTGAGACCACGCGCAGCATCAAGAACCTCCAACTCCAAGGTGTGTTCACGTTCGACGACCCGACCGAGCGCGGGCTCAAGTGGGAGTGGCTCACGCGCGCGGTGCTGGCGCCGTCGTCGCGCTCGTCGATCAAGCACGTGTCTATCTCTCAGTCCGAGCTTCTGCTCACCGACGTGAGCGCCGTCGCAAACGCGCTCCACGCAGTGAACGCGGAACGAGGGGCTAGAAGCGACCAGGGCCACGCGCTCGAGACGCTCGCGATCAGCTGCGAGGCGGCCCTGCCCGAGACCCGCCTTGCGATCCCTCTGCTGGTCGAACTGCTCGGCGCGCGCCTCGAGGCGCTGTCGGTCTACCTTTGGATGGGCACCATCGAGGACGGTCTGCTGCGGGGCATCCTGCGTTCGTGCCCCAACCTGCTCTTTCTGGACCTCTCCAGCGTGGAGCTCGAATCCATGGACGTGCTGCTGGATGCGTACGACAACGGTGGGTGCCGCGTGCGCTCACTCGCGCTCCACAACGTTGAAGTTCCAAATCCGAGCGTCACAACGTTCGCGCTGGAGCTGAGCGACCAGCGCCGCCGGGCTGCGCGCGTGCTGCGCGAGTTCTGTGTCGATTCCGTGGGTACCGACAACGCGTTGGACCAACCCAATCTTGACGCGTTCTTAGCGCTGCTGGATGCGCCCCGTAGCCCGCTCGAGTACCTCGAGCTGCGCGTCGCCGAGCCGCTGCTCTCGCTCAATCGGTCGCGTTTTATCGCGCACCACGACACGTGGGGCTCGGGCGTCGCAGCGCCCCTGTCCATCGCCTGTAAGACAGCGTTCCTGGCCGTTTGTAAGCCGCAGTTCCATGGAAGAACCCAAGCGGATGACGAGCGAGTCGGTCGTGTGCTGGCGCGACTCGATCAGCACCTCGTGTCGCTGATCTTCCAGTTCGCTGCCACGCGTTCGTGGAAAAGTGTCCACTTCGCCGAAGCGTGAAAAGCCCGCGGTCAAAGAACGAGGAGAGGAGTAGAGTTCGACCCGGGCACGTCCAGGATCCTAAGTCCTGGACGTGTCACTTTTGCGTGGCTGCATTCGGTACGGTACGTCTGGTGTAAGCTTCAACGATCGCTGAGAGCTGAAGAGTCTCCACTTTCGACGAACGATTCGAAAGAAAGAATGGTCCGCCAGCCCCCACGCATTCGAAATCGATGGAAAGAATACGAATAATCGAAGCTCGCGGCGCCAATCAGCGTGCGAGGAACCGTGATTGCGGCCACGACGGCAGACGTGTCGGGTCGGCCGCATTGCCCATAATCACCGTCACCTGTTGAAGGCATCGAGGCGATCTCATCGTGTCCGGCTCAGCGGATCAACCGCCCGATTGCCTGTTCGCCGGACTTGTGAGCCCAAGCTCACGTAGTTCCACATTCGCCTCACGACGCGTAAGGCGACTTCAAGGTCAAAGTATCAAGGGCTTCTCCTTCGTCGAAACCTACAACATGGAGGCCACGATCAAGCTGCTGGACCCGTGGTGGCGCGAGCTGCGCGGCGTGCTCGAGGCCGTCTCGACCGGCGAGGACCACGCCGGGACGTGGGAGTTGCGCGTGCTGCTGCGCCGCCAGTCCAAGTACACGCCCCAGCAGTGGGGCCGGCGCACGCGCACGACGTCGTCTGACAGCGAGAAGCTCCAGCGCGTCCGGGAGGCGCTCGAGCTGCTCGCGGTCATCCGCGCGATCGACGAGACCGTGTGGACGCGTGTTCTCGTCCAGCGGTGCGGCGTCGGCGGCTGGGACGTGCCCATGTGGACCGACGACGCGCGTGTGCTTCCCGTGCTTCGTCTCCAGCCGTACCACGTGGATTCGATTGTCGATGTCGTCGAGGCGCTTGAGCACTGCGGTTACTTGATGACCCCGCTGCAAGATGAGACGAAGCTCAGCGCCGACTTCTCCAAGACCAAGCGAGAGTTGATGGTGATCGCCAAGGCCATGAAGCGCCCACTGCCCTCGGTCGCGTATCGCGTGAGTCTGGGCAACTGGCTGAGCCCGAACACGCAGCTCTCGGCGGCCGAGTCGACACAGATGTGGGGGAAGCTGAGCGCGATCGCGCGTGACACGCGGCCCGCGGATGAGATGCAGTGGCAACTGGTGTCTCTGGATCTGCATCTGCTTCGTTCCGTGTTGACATTTGACGCTTCGCTAGCGCTCCTGGATATGGGGAACAACCTCGTGCGCGTTGACGAGCTGTGGATCGATCTGCTGGACCGCCAAGACAACGAGCTCACGGCGAGTGGAGTCGCTGCTGTGCTCACGAAGCTCTTCCAAGGGCCGTCACCGCCGAGGCACCTCCGCGTCGACTGCGCCCGCGCAAGCGTCGACCGGCTTCACCATCTCGTCCTGGTCCTACAGGTGACAACGACACCCGTCGCGCTCACGTTCGAGCGCTTTGGACTGGGCCATGCGCGCGGCGTCCCCGATCGCGTGGCGCTGTTTACGCTGCTGGGCGTGTGCCTGCGGCAACACTGCATTCGGTCCCTCACACTCGACGTCCCTGAGTTCTCGGGCGCTGACATCACGGCCATGGCGGCCGCGTTCACGAACGGCGAGCGGTCGACGAACCTGGCGTCGCTCAAGCTCACGACAGACTGCCGGCGCGAGAGCTGGGGCGTCGTGGAGAAGATGCTCCACTTGGTGGGGAAGCACCTCGAGTCGCTCGAGGTCAGTATCAATGGCGATGCACTCTCTGAGAAGGCCCCCAAGGCCATCCTCAGCCTCTGCCCCCGTCTCCAGCACGCCACGCTACACCGCCTCCAGCTGGGCAAGCGCAGCCCGCTCGTGGCGCACTTGCGCGAGCCAACGTGTCCCCTCCGCTCGCTGGCGCTGCCGCGGCTCCAGGCGCCGCTGTCGGCCATCGGCGAGCTCTCTCGCACGATCGCAGATTGCGCCACGCACCCAAGCGGCCTGCAATCACTGCACTTGGATCTCTCGGACATCCCCAATGTGTGCGACGAGACCGTCAGCGGCTTTAGCGCGGCGTTACACGAGAACCCCAGTCTGCACACCTTGACGCTGACGCTGGACGGCGATGCCGCGGCCGCGCTCTCGGACCCCATCCACGACGACTTTTACCACCTCCACAACAAGAAGCTCGCGCAGCCGCTGTCGCTCCGGTGCAAGCTCGCGTTCCTTAGCGTGGCGTCGTCCCCAAAGCTGAGCCAGTTGCCGCTCGCGCTCATCTTTCAATATGCCGGCGCCCAGTCGCGCCGCCGCGTGAGTATCCGCGAGCCACGCTCGGCCTGGTGAGCGTTTGCTCCCCGCCTCTTTTGTGTGTGTAGCGTACTTGTTGCTCGTCAAAATTTCGAGTCACAGAGCCGATGAAGCAGTCACACACGTCGCAGACAAAAAGTGTAGCCATTTTGGTTCGGTATTTTACCACCAGCTCTCCGGTAATAAAAACTCGTGACCACCACTCTCGATTGTCAATGGTTCCCTCTCCCGGTCTCGCGGCGGTCTCACTTGGCGAGAAGCCATGCCACGCGCCAAAGACTGGTCGTTCCTGCTGCCGTGGGCGGCCGACATCGCGCGCGTCGTGCTGTACAAGGCCCGCGAGGAGGTGGACTACGCGACGCTCCACGACCGCGTGGACTTCGTCTCGCTCCAGCTCGCGGACCTCGACGTGTTCGCGCACACGCAGACCGACGACGAGCGGTGGGAGGAGCTCCAGTGCCTGCGCGAGGGGCTCGAGCTGCTCGCGCTCGCGGTGCACTACGACAAGCGCGCGTGGCGGTTCTTCCACGACCAGAAGTGGGCCGCGCGGCTCGAGCACGAGTTCCTGTTCGAGCTCGACCACCCGAACGTGCGGGCCCGTTGGCAGCTCTGCTTCCATGACTCGACGCGCGACGGCAGCGACTCGCAGACGGCGCTACGCGCGGGCATCGACATGCTCACGCGGATGCCCCAGGGCGTGCTCAGCGCTGAGTACCACAAGGCCAAGAGAAAGATCCGTCAGCTGGTCGGTGCCGCGTGGGACGACGCGTACCGCGTGCCGGTGTCGCTAGCGTTCGCCGCGCCCAACATTGATGAGGACGCGACGCAGTGGGTCTCGGTTATCTATGAGCTCGTGCGGTCGCTGAACGACTCGGCGGGGTGCTCCAGTGAGTCTTTTGTCCTCGGACCGATCACGCTGTCGCTTGACAAGCTGCCGATGATGGATTTTACGAACCACCTCGTGCTCACGATGTTCAACGCGTACGCGCACCTACCCGAGCTCTCGCTCTCGCTGGGGTTGAACGACACGGCGAGCATCGCCCCTACGATCAATGACGCTGTCGGGATCTGCCCCGTGGATACGGAACCCGACGAGCGGTTTGTTGACACGCTCGTGCTGCACGGATCGAGCAGCGCGGAGCAATTCGCTGGATGGTGCACCGCAGTCGCTCGCGCAAGGAGCCTCGGCCGTCTCACACTCGTCAATGCGTTCACCGACAAATCGCCAAACGTGAGACATCTGCAGTGGCGCTGGCTCGGCTATGCGCTCTGCAACCGCCACTGGACGACATCGGTGCGCCACCTCAAGATCCAGGAAGAGTTCATGACGCGCGTTGATGTCGAGCAGCTCCTTGTTCGCCGGTACGAGGTGGCCGCTGCTGACCCACCAAACACCGCACTCGACGACGACCCGCAAGCGGTCCAGCTCGTGACCAAAGCGTTGGTGTGTCTTAGCAGCGGCGATATCGAGCCGCTCGAGCGCCTCGGGTTCACGTATTCGGACGAGTTCCTGGTCGTGGACGATGACGAGGACGGCGAGTGGATGACCGTGCTCGTGCCCGGGTACGGACGGTGCCGCGTCGAATGTACGTCGGTCGTCGACGCGCGCCCTCTGCAACCAAGAGCAGCGTCGCGAGGCCGCCCAGTCGTGCACTCGCTAAACCTGCAGCTCGACCGATGCGAGCCGAACGCTCTCCCCACACTCACCGCGCACTTTGGCGCTACACTCACGAGCCTGAACGTGTGGATGACAGAAAATATTCAGCTCGAGACGTCTCAATTACGAAGCATACTTCAATACGCGCCAGCGCTGCGCTTCCTGTCATTGCGACGTGTGGGCATTGGGTCGATGGACGTAATCAGCGATGCCTACCGCGCCCAGGAGTGCCGGCTCCACTCATTGTCGCTCTGGAACTCATGGGTGGAGCCAGCGAGCCTGGGGTGGTTCGCGTTTGAGTTGGCGGTCCCCGACGCCGCCGTGAACCGCCATCTCCGCGAGTTCCGGTTTAACTACGATGACTTGGACGAGGACGAGCCTCGCCTGCTCGACGAAGGGAGCGTCGAGGCATTCACGAACATGCTGGCCATCAACAAGACCCTAACGTTTTTCGAGATCGCGCTCGACGAGACGCTCCACGATTTGTTCGGCGATCGCCTTATCTCGCTCGACGGTGCCATCAAGGTGGCAGCAGTTCTGCCGGCCGTCAAGCTCGCGTTTCTTGGTGTCGTGACTGACCCAGATGTCGGCTTTGAAGATGCGCTCCAGAATATCCGGAGAAAGCGGCGGCGCGCGGTGCGATATGCGCTTCCTCCACGTGACCGCGCGATGATCGTCAAGCGGGTATGGAGCTTTCTCTCTCCAGTCGAAAGAATTCAACGGACGGTTTCTGCGACGCGCATCCAAGCAGACAGTGGCGCCGAGACGACCTAGTTTTCCACGTGTCGGCTCGATTTTGTAGAAGTGGTTACGATCGAGATATCATCTTCTCTCCTGTGCTGCAGAGTGAGAAAAAATTGAGTGGTTTATTGACATGGAATTCTTGGTAATCATGCATCTATTGTCAGTTGCTTCAGTGCAAAGTCAATATTGCAGTAAAAGCCTCTGCGTTCAAATATGTTACTTAATGTCTGTCCGAAACCATGCTTGCCCCGGCTGAAGTGGCCTCCGTTTGCTTTTAGTAGTCCTCGGTCACGCCTCCAAACACGGTGCTGACGCCTTGGTCCTCGTCGCTCTCATTCCGACTCTCCAACTCGCGGCGCGTGAGCACCTCGCGGAGATGGCAGCGAGCGATACAGTCGCGATGCGGGTGCCGCACGCGCAGCAGCCTCGGCGGCCCATCGTCTCCTGCCAGCGGGCGGCAGTCAGTCTTGTCCGGAACACGCGCTTCACGGAGATAGGGCAACGACGCGAGCGGTCTCAAGTCCCGCAATGTCGTCTCGGCGACATCGATCACGCGGAGCGAGACCAATGAGGCGAGCTCTGAGCCATTCAACAGCGTGTGTGTGGTCTGAACCTTCAACGACTCGAGCTTTGTCATTCCACGCAGCAGCCCCAGATCTTTCGTCATCCCGCCAAGCTGGAGCGCCTTCAAATGCACGAGTTGGCCGAGGAACTGTCGGTGGGTGTCGTCTTGAGCACCAGCCTCCCAGACCAATGTTCTGTCATCCAGGCGAAATGACTCAAGCCTAGGCAGTTCCCTGAGGGCAGAGAGATCGCAATGCAGAGGTGATAGCCTGAGCTCCAGGGAGCGGAGGGAGTGGAAGTTTCGAATCCAGTCGAACGAAGGGATCCCTGGCGTGCAATCGCGCAAGGCGAGGTGCTCCAAGTGCTTGAGCGCTGGAAGAAACTCCTCGTCCGGGATGTAGCCGCTGTAGTCCAGACTTGTCAGGTTGGACAGGCGAGGCAACACCTCCGCGAGCGCTGCGGCGTGTGTTCGGACGTGTTGCTCGTGGATCGGCTCCATGTCCGGCAGCCAATGCCGAGGCAACTCGGTCGTTTGCGCGATCGTGAGCTTCCGTAGACGCGGCAGCCGCAAGAGCACCGTGAAATCTTCTGGCTCGCTACTCGCAAACCCAGGATTGTCGCCTCCAGGCAACGACACGTGGATCTCCTCCAAGTTGACGAGCGACTCGAGCGACTGGAGATCCTCATCAACGAAGTGGTGGATTCCTCGAAGGCTTGGGACTTTCGCCAGTGTGGACGAGACCGCGGCCAGCACGTCCTGCCGTACTAGTCGGATGGTCTGGAGCTGCACGAGTCCCGCCAACAGTTCGTCTTCGTGCTTGTCGCGCTGTGGCCAGTCATTCTCATCGGCCACGTTTCGATGGCGGGAACGCACGTCTGCCAGCTCGAGGCGGCGAAGCGACGGCGCCACGTGGATCAAGTTAGCCGTGCCTTCGATTGAGCACGTCTCGAGCACGAGCGTGCGGAGACGGTCAAGCCGACTCAACGACGGGATGACAGCACGCTCACCACGTCTGCTGCTGAATCCTTTCCTCTCCGTATCCAACGACACCTGAAGCCGCTCCAGCTGCGTCATGCCCTCGACACACCTCAAATCCGTGACAATCGTCCCTTCTAAAGTCAGTGCGCGCAGCTCGGTCAACGCTGCAAGCGCCGAGACGTCCGTGACATTCGTCCGACTGAGATCCAGCTCGCGCAGTTGCGTCATCCGCGCGATCGCGTCCACGTTGCTCAGTGGCGTCGATGACACGTCCAGCTTCTGGAGCTTTGGGAGGCCACACAACTTCTCACATATCTCCACGATGAGGTTGGCGTCCCGTGGGTCGGTAGTACGCACGCGAACACTGTGGATACACTCGGCAATCGAAGAATCCTCCAACAGGAGATCAACTTGCCACGGCGCGATGACCTGGATCCACTCGAGCGACGCCAGTCGATCCGGGTTGCGGCAATGGATCCCTCGGAGCAACGCGCGGCAGCGGCCACCACCGTCGTCGTTCG
>JAMFLL010000401.1:0-28842 GCA_027475725.1 Pythium rhizo-oryzae
GACCGCGGGCGAGGCGACCCACAAGTCACGCGGACGGTAGAAGTCTCCGTCGGATCCTTCGAGCCACGCTCCACGCTGCCACCACCCAACGTCGTCTTCCACGGAGATCGAACTGCTCCACACAGCGTCCATGTGTCGCGCCAGTTCGGCCGAGATCTGACGCTTGACTCGCATATCTGACTCGTTTTGGATCCACTCGACAACTTCGCCCAGGACTTGGCTTGCTCGCTTCTCAAGAGGATCGAACAGCTCGGGGAGCTTACAACAGTCGATCCACAATGCACGAAGTGCATCGTTATCAATATCCAGCAGCAGCCCATCCAGTGCCACAACGTCAAACTGGGCGATCGGGTTGACACTTCCCAGGCGGCGTTGCACCCACGGTGCGCAGGCTTCAAACCGCTTCGCGTCGGTCGGTAGCAGAACGCGAACGGTCTCCTCCGTATGGCAGTTCAGGACACTCCCGCCCCACGTGATCGCCCGCATCGCCTCTCGGATAGCAGGACGAAGTGTGCACGACGAACCACAACTCGCGACGTGCGTCGCGAGAAACTTGACGTGCTCACACCACACCTGCCGGACTTCTTCCGTGACGTCCGCGGGCGTCTTGGACATCGCCGGCAGAATATGGTGGGTCGCAAGATCGTGGTCTTCAAGCTCTTTCACTCCAAGGTGGTCAAGCAGGAAGCGTCTCGTGTCCTGAAACGTCGACTCCAACTGTGATGTGAAGCTATCAGACAAGACGCTCAGCTCGTCGATGAGAAGCGTCGATGTCTTGCTGGCCGCGCGCATAGATCGAACGAACAGAACACTCTTGAGCTCCGCGAGAGATGTCCATGTCTCACTGCGACCCACTCGGAGTGGGAAGCACTTGATACGACGAAGCTCTTGCACCAACAGCGATCTGTGGCGGTCGTGCCGCGACAGCTTCATGAGTAGTTGCAGCAGCTGGAGGACGAGCGTTGTATCGTGATTTGGAGCAGCAAACACCAATAAACGAAGCACGTGCGAGGCGCGGAGCCGCTCGACACGCAACTGCGCTTTCAGCAGCGCCGGCATCGCGCGCGCAACCTCGAGGTCCATCACTCGCTTCTGGAGCGCGCTCGACACCAACACATCGTCGTTGATGAGGAAGTCAATCGCTCCATCGTCCGCAAAGTCGCTCACATCAAGCAGTTGGCTTGCAGTACAAACGATGCTCGTGTCGCTAGCTGTAGGGAAGCACTCCAATTGGCGCATCTCCCGGCTGATGTCGGCGACAATGGAACGGAACGGGGCCTGGATATCGCTGTCGAGCGGCAGCACACGTAGCAGACTGCGCAGTGAGATCGTCTTGAAGCCAACAAGACCGACGAGCGCAGGCACAAGAGACGGGAACTGCGAAATGAGCCACTGGTTCCAGTCGCTGCCGTTCAAGATCGCCTCACGAGAGCTTGGTACTTCGAAATCTCCTTGTACGATGAAACGGAAGCCGTACGAGCGCAGCGGCAGATAGCAGAACACTTGCTGGAGTGGTGGACGTGACGTCTCCTCCGCATCCTGATCGTCGGGATCAAAATCCGGCACGGCAATCGCAATCTCTGTGTGCTTACCACGCTCCGAGAACGGACTCGGAACCGCGAGCAGGCGACGGATGATGAACCAGCGCTGGGTAGTCTTGGAGCTCTCGTCACTCCCGCCGCCCTTCACCCGCTCGGATTGGAGTATTGCTACGCTGATTGTCGTATTGGCCGCCTCCGCACCGTGGGACGTCGAGATCATTTGCTCGTGCTTCTGATACATAAGCCGTCCGCCGGTCACCTCGTTCACGAGTCGTAACTCACGAATCTTCTGGAGAAACAGTAGCACCGACGGCTCGAAGGAGAGCAAGGAATCTGAGATCTCACGCTGTCGCTGCATGCTGTGGTCGTTCAAGGGTAGGACAAACGTCGTGCCTGCCGAATCCTTCCAGCGCGCGCGTGCATCGATCCAGTACGGCAAAATGTAGCCGAGCCCGCGCCCCACTTGTTCGTCCTTGGCGTGGAACTGGATGTGGAAGCCGTTTGAATGTACCTCGGGGACGTCGGATACTTTGAACACGCTCTTGAAGCCGATACCTTTCTTACCGATGCTTCGCTTGTCGCCTACTTCATGCTCCTTCGTGGAAGCGCCGACGTCGCAAATTGCTTGGATGTTCCGCTCGCTGAAACCGATTTCGTTGTTCGCGAAGACGATGGTGCCGTCCTTCGTGAGCACGAACTCACCACGCGGCAGTGTGCCTGCCGGGTAGTTGTTGTCGTCCGCGTTTTGAAGCAGTTCCAGAACAAAGTGGGTTTTCTCACTGTAGAGCTCATCACTCAGTCGCTTCAGTGCTCGTTCGAGACGGCGGTGCTGGGCCTGCAAGACGGCCCGCGTGTCGGCATCCGCGATTTCAAGGCCAATGCCAAACTGCTCGCGACGCAGCTTTTGGATGAACGCGTGACAGGAGTCGGTGTCGAGGGGTACAGGTGAGTCCTCGGGACGCAGCTTCTCGACGAGTGATGCCTCCATGGGTGTTGGTGGTGTCCGAGTCGGACCGCTATCCGCGGCGGCAACAGCTACGGTGATAGCGTTTCGCATATCTAATGACGGCGAGATCTCACGTAGCGGCTGCGGTGACGGCGTCTCATCGAGGCAGGATCGCCATTTCTCCTTAGAAAGCAGCTCGCCCAGCAACTGCAGCCGTTGGCGCTCAAGACGCGACTGGCAACCTGCGAGGACTTCTTCCTCCAAATCCGTAGCCTTCGTTGCATCGCGCAGCAGCCCCCACACGAACACCGCAAAGTCGTGAGGTACGGAAAGCATCGTGTCCAACACAAATCTTGCTCTTGCTGTCGAGATATCTTCACCTGGAACGCCATTCGAGTCGCTACTTTCGATCCGTTTGAGAATGGAGCGCATGTGGAGAAGCACGAGCTCACGGGGAAAGTCGTCAGTCGATCCGCGATGCTGCACAAACAAAGACACAAGTTCCAGAGCGAGCGCCTCAGGCGCAATCTCCGCCGTGTCCAGCGCCGACGCCGAGGCGTCGCCGCTGCCACGGATTTTCATCACTTGGTCGTTAGTGCAACACACAAACTCGTACGCTGAGGACGCATGATCATCGTGCAGACGAATCATCTCATGCGATCGAAGAAAGGCGCGCAGCGATCCGCAGAACGGTTCAAAGCGAACGCGCCAGCGGCACCACTCGCCCACGTCGAGGAGGAAAGGACACTGCGCGAGCGCAGTCCGCGCCTCGGCCGTTTTTGTTGCAATTACCTGGTCTCGCGAGGCGTCGTCTTCCAAAAGCACCAGCTCGGTCGCCAGTGCTTGTTCGCTACCTTCACCCCGAAGGCTACTTTGGAGCGCCAGCGCTCGAGCATAGTGAACCTTTGAACGCTCTGCATTATCGGACAAGTCGTTCTTGATCACATCGGCAATCACACCTTCCAGCCAGCGGTGAGTCGCCTGATCCGTCCGATCGAGTCCAAATTGGGCACACGCTTGGTGTAAAATCGCGCTCCCCACGCCATCTCGCGACTCGTTCGGCAAAGCCTGAAAGCATTCGGCAACAAACTCGCTCAATTCGTCTTCGCTGACGCTTGAGAGCGAAACGACGCTGCTACCTTCCGACGCTCGCCCACGTCGAATACACTCCGCAACCTGGCCCAATCCGCTGCGGTCAGCTGGCTCGGCACCTGCTACGACTTTCAGCTCCTTCGCGACTTCACTCAGAACCGAGAAGCTGCCCGTCTGTCCAGCAAACTTGGTGCGCAAGTGCGACTCCGCGCTTGCCAAAAGCTTCACCGCACTCTCGGTCGATGTAGTCGCCTCTTCCACAGCACCCAACTGCTCTGAAAGGAAGTGCTCGAGTGCGCTTTTCATTTCGCCCAGAGACACTTCAACGCTGTCACTGCGCGATCGGCTTCGATTTCGCTTGGCGGGCGACGAATGTGCCTCATTGGATGCCTCATCGGTCTTGTCCGCGCCGTCCGCTTTCCTTTCTTGTACGCTGGGTTCGCCCTCGTCCCCGCTTTCGTCTTGGTGGCACTCGCACTGGCAGCGACAGCGACAGGTGTCCTCGCCCACACAGCAGCAGTCACACTCTTCGCCTTCGTCGTCGTCATCGTCTCCCGTACTCTTCGAGCCGCTTGGCGACTTGTTCTTTTCTTCTGTCTCGTCATCCTTAGAAGCCTTTGCCTCAGGAATCTTGTCGTCGAGCTGGAGCAGCGTGTGGATCTTGGCAAGAACGCCGCAGAGCACCCACGTGACTACTTTCACGCGCGCGTGGTGGCGGCTCTTCTGGGACGCGAGCAGAAACGGCGTGAGCTGCATGCGGATCTTCTGATCCGTGTCTGCGATCGCGTGGGACGCGAGCCGCGACTTGTACCGCTCGTCTGCCGACTTGCGGCGCAGCATGTTGTCCAGGTACACGTCCACGTCCGTGACGCGGTTAAGGATCTCGAGCGAGAGCGACGAGAGTGTGGACGTGGCTTTGTTGGTGCCGGCCGCTGCCGGTCGTCTCGCGACAGCCGACGGCTCGCCGCGCGCCAGCTCGGTCGCGCGCTCGTCGTTCGTGCGCTGGAGCAGCTCGGCGAGCGCCTGCTGGCGGTTCTCGGCCGAGAATTTCTCCTTGGAGAGCTCAAACACGCGGTCGGCGATGCCCTTGTTGAATTCGTCTTGCAGCTCGTGGATCTCTTTCTGCTCTTTCTTGGCGATGCGGCGCAGCATGGCGATGTACGGGCCAAAGCCGTCCGGGTCGATGTAGAGCCCCATGGCCTCGGCGCTCGGCTGGCGGCGCTGCTGCGCGAGAAACTGCTTGAACTGCTCGCGGTCGATGCGCTGCGGCGGGCCGCCGCCGTGGTGGTGGCCGCCGCGCGCCGTCGGCGCGAACGCGTCGTGGCCCATGACGCTCTCAAACTGGCGGAACGCCGTGAGCACGTCCTTGGTCGTGAGCCGGTAGATGCTCGCGGGCGCGCGGTACAGCGCCTGCACGGCGTCCGTGTGCACAAACGAATTGCCGATGCCGAGCTCGCCAAAGTGGCGGAGGCCCTCGTGCTGGAGGAACGCCTGGTGGCACTCGAACAGCGTGTGCACGCGGCGCGCGTGCTGGTAGCACGTCACGAAGCTCCACACGCGCTCGTGCTGCGTCTGCAGCGCGCGCAGCAGCGCCGGCGGCTGCTGGTGGGGCCCACACAGCGCCTCGTACGCGGCAGCGCCAAACTGTGCGCAGATCGCTTGGATCGCGTCGCGCACGTTGAGCGCGTTGGGCGGCGCCGCGGCGTCCGAGCGGCTCGCGCGCAGCGCACTCACGAACGCCGCGACGTCGCGCTCAAGTGCCGCTGGGGGCGCCGCGTGCGGGAGAGAACCGTGCGGATACGGCGGGTGATAACTCTGTGACGGCGGACCGCCGTGAGGAGCCGGCGGCGGAGGAGCGTACGCGGCGTGGCGCGGAGGAGGCGGAGCGTGGGGCGGAGGAGGAGGCGCGAAGCCCCGGCGTCCGCCGCCGCGTCCGCCGCCGCCGTGCGGTTGCTGGTGGTGGCGGCCCATGGAAGTTGCCCTTTGTGGCTGGTGGCTGGTGGTTGGGAGGTTTCCCCGAGGAAAACGAGAAGAAAGGTTAACTTTGTGGGGAGGAGGCCGTCAAGTTGACTACTACGGGTACTGATAGAGGTACGACAAGTTGACTACTATTACAAAAAAGAGATGAACAAATATGAACTATTTACATTGATAGACGGACGATGCGCTCTCATCGGCGGAGCTGCGCGTGGTGGGGCTGGCAGAACTCGCCGTGCGTGGCGGCGCGGCCGCAGCCTGCGCGGCAGCACTTCTTCTCTGTGTGGAGTGGGGGTCCACAGCATAGTGTTTTTCTACGTGAGCGGCAGCGCGAGGCGAGCAATAGCAGTGAACTTTGACTGGGACGTACCTCCGCCGTGGGTCCAGCAGAGTCCGTGGCGCTTGGGCGGCTCCCTGCACCAGCCGACGCGGCACGCGGAGGCCCGCGGCGCCGTCTCGCCGGCGGGCTGTAGAACGACAGATGAATGTGAGCAAACTGTCTCCGCCCCGTTTCGACGGCCGTGGTGCGGGTGTCAAACACTTCCAACTCTAGAACGGACCGTCTCAGATATCAAAACGTCTCGCACGCGCCCTCGATCTTCTTTCTCCTCGTCGTCTTGCCCGCCGTGGCCACCGTCACCACCAATGCCTGCTAGACGATGCTCCACAGCTGGCGCTGTTGGGTGCGTAGGTGCGTCGATCTGCTGACTGCTGCCCCCGGTCTCGTCGTTGGCACTGCCCGCGTGGGTCTGAGAAGATGGCGATGCCTTCTCGCTCGAGCCCACGTGCGCGGCTGCTCCACCTCGGCGGTCGTGCAGCTTGAGCGCCAGTGGGCTCACACGCGCGTACGGCGCCGCACGTGCGGGGGCGCGCTGCGATGGTGTGCGTAGGCGCCCGCTCGCAGATGATGCCGCGGGCATTTGCGGCACCGGTTCAGATGACGTGAGGATGGGCGGGAATGTCGTGGTCCTGTCGACCATGGCGACACCATCATTGACAGGGGCCGAGTGAGCGGAGGCTTCGGCTATACATCACACACAGAACACGCCACGACAGTAGTGAGTCGATGCCCAGTATTTCGGGCGCGTGCTGGTGCCTAGTGGGCACACCGAGGTTCTGCTGCTGCTGCCTTTGCTTCTGCTGGCGCGCGAGGCGCCACTGGCGCAGGCTCTCGGGCGTGTAGAGCGTCACGCCGCCATGGGCCGTGGCGTGCTCGTGCGGCGGCGGCGGCGGGGGAGGAGGAGGCGGAGGACGGTCCATGGCGATTGTTGTGTGGTCCGCTAGGCCGTGCGCGAACAGCTCGCGAACAGAGGCGGGTGACAAAAATGTTCCATGAACAGGCAGATCAGCAACCTCTATAAAAGATTGCTACGTTTATATATGAAATATACTATTCCTAGCTACCGGAGCGGATTCATTCTAGAAGACTTCTGTAAACGCATACTACTTAGTAGTTGAATCAACCCAGTAAACGTGATCAGTCACGGAAGAACGGTTTTACACGGTTTACTAAAAACACGTTTTTCTTTTGGTGAGACGCGATGCGGGCGTAGACTGGTGCGAGCGATGGGTCCTTCTCTCTGTCTTTCTCTGCTGCCACACAGCAGCGTACGACCGCGCAGTTGCGTGGGGGGTCTTCGCTCACCTGGTGCTCTAGTTGGCTTGGTTGGCCGAGGCGGCCTTGACTTCCTGGTAGGCCCACTTGATCCAGGGCATGAGCGCCTCGAGGTCCTGGGTCTCAACGGTCGCGCCGCACCAGATGCGGATGCCCGGCGGCGCGTCGCGGTACGAGTTGATGTCGTAAGCCACCTGCTCGCGCTCGAGCAGCTTGGTGAGCTGCTTGACCTCGTCCTTGGTCAGGTCCTGGAACTGGAGGCACACCGAGGTGCTCGAGCGGATCTCCTTCGACGCCGCAAGGAACTTGATCCAGCGCGAGTTGTCGGCCACAAAGTCCTCGACGACCTTGAGGTTGCGCTGCGAGATGGCCATGAGCCCCTCGAGGCCGCCGACGCTCTCGGCCCAGCGGAGCGCGTCCAGATAGTCCTCGATCACCAGCATCGACGGCGTGTTGATCGTGCTGCCCTCGAAGATGCCCTTGCTCAGCTTGCCCGTGGATGCGTTCGTAAGCCGGAAGATCTTGGGGAGCGGGCGGTTCGCCGGCACGAACGACTCGAGCCGCTCGACGGCGCGCGGGCTCAGGATGAGCACGCCGTGGCCGCCCTCGCCGCCCAGCACCTTCTGGAAGCTGAACGTGCACACGTCGATCTTGGGCCACGGGATGTCCATGGCGAACGCGGCCGAGGTCGCGTCGTTGAACACGAGGCCCGTGCGGTCGTCGGCGATCCAGTCGCAGTTGGGCACGCGCACGCCACTGGTTGTACCGTTGAACGTGAACAGGATGTCGTGGTCCTTGTTGGTCTTGGAGAGGTCGGCGATCTCGCCAAACGGCGCGCTGATCTCGGTCACGTTGTCGAGCCGCAGCTCGGTCGTCGCGTCCTTGAACCACTGCTTGCCGAACGTCTCCCAGTAGCAAATGTCCACAGGACGCTCGCCCAGCATGCTCCACATCGCCATCTCGAACGCGCCCGTGTCCGACGCCGGGACGATGCCCAGGTGGTAGTCGTCCGGCAGACCGAGCACGCGCTTGGAGCGGATGATCGACTCCTCCAGCAGGCCCTTGCCCAGCACGGAGCGGTGGCTGCGTCCCAGGCACACGTCCGAGATCTTGGACAGCGCGTAGCCGGGGCGCTTCTTGCACGGGCCCGAGCCAAAGTTAGGCGAGCCGGGCTTGAGCTCGGGCTTCTTGTGGTGCACGACGATGCTCGCATCACCGTCAGCAGCCGACGCGGCGGTTCCACTGGACGCGTCGAGCTTCGCCTGGAGAAAGCTCGCCCAGCGGCTGCCGGGCGACGTGTCGAGCTCGAGCAGGTTGATGCGGCGGATGTTGGTGACCTTGCCGAGCGCCTCGAGCTCATCGACGACATGGTCCGGGAACGGGTCGTCGACGTTTAGCACGCCGACGGCCGCGCCGCCGAGCGCCTCGCGCGCGAGTCCAAAGCAGCCAATGTTGATCTGGTTCTTGGCGAGCACAGCCGTGACCGAGCAGAGCACGCCTGGCTCGTCGTTGTTGTGGAACATGAGCATCGAGCCGCTCGGGATCGCGTCCATCGTGAGGTCGTTGAGCCCAACGAGTCGCAGCTGCGACTTGCCAAACACCGTGCCCGTGATCTTGGTGGAGGTGCCGTTCTCCTTCTCGAACACGACCGTGAGCAGGTTGGCGTAGCTGCTGTTGCTCACTTCCTCGTGCTTGTGCTCGACGCACTGGATACCCATGACGTCCGCGAGCTGCTTGGCGTTCGCAAACGTGACCTCTTCCTCGAGCATGTGCGAGAGCAGGCCCTTAAGCACGCCGCTCACGAGCTGGCCCGAGAGCTCCTCGGCGGTGAGGCGGCGCCCCTCCGAGACCACGAGCACGCGCGTGAGCCGGCTCTCGTCCAGCAGCTGCGCCTGCAGCGAGCCGAGCTTCTCGGCCAGCGACAGGAACGGCACGTGCTCCTCGCGGCGCCCAAAGTCGATGTTGGGCGCGTTGATCACGCCCTTGAACGACTTGCCCGCGAGCGCGTCGTCGATCTTGTACGCGAGGTCGCGCGCGACCTTTTGCTGCGCGTCCGTGGTGAGCGCGCCGATGTGGGGCGTCGTGATCACGTTGTCGTGCGCCATGAGCTTGGCCCAGACATCCGTGGGCGGCGACGGCGGCAAGATGTCGAATGCGACGCCCGCGACCTTGCCGGCCTCGACGGCCTCCAGCAGCGCGGCGTGGTCGATGAGCCCGGCGCGCGCGCCGTTGATGATGCGCACGCCGTCCTTGCAGAGCGCGAGGCGCTCGGCGCTCACGAGCTCCTTGGTGTTGGCGTTGAGCGGCACGTGGAGCGAGATGTAGTCGCTGCGCGCAAAGAGCTCGCGCAGCGCGACGGGCTCGACGCCGTGCGCCTTGGCGCTCGCGTCCGACAGGATCGGGTCGTAGCCGATCACGTTGAGCCCGAACGCGTTGCAGCGCGTGGCGACCTCGCGGCCGATGCGCCCGAGCCCGATGATGCCGATGGTCTTGTCGTGGAGCTCGGACACGCGCTGCGACGGCGCCTCCGTCGTCGACGAGGCGGTGGCCGCGACCTTGGAGACCGAGGCGAGCAGCCCCATGGTGAGCTCGGCGGCCGAGACCGTGTTGCCAAAGGGCGTGTTGAGCACGAGCACGCCGCGCTTGGTGGCCGAGACCACGTCGATGTTGTCCACGCCCGTGCCGGCGCGCGCGATGAGCTGGAGCTTGTCGGCGGCGTCCAGCACGGCGCGGTCCACGCGCGAGCCCGAGCGCACGACCAGCGCGTCGTAGTGCGGGATCTCGCGCAGCAGCGCCGCGTGGTCCAGCGCGGCGTCCACGGTCGTGACCTCGTGGCCGGCCGCGCGCAGGATCTGCGGGCACACGGCGTCGATCGGGTCGCTGCAGAGCACGCGCGCCATGGCGAGCGGCGAGGCGTGGAGCTGGCGGCGGCGCGGCGCGGCAGAGGCGAACGAGGAGGCGGCGAGGGCGGCGCGCGAGCGGGCGGCCAACGGACGGCGCAGCATCTGGGGGGGGGAGTGGGAGGAGGAGCAGCAGCGGAGGGAGCGGAGGAACGACACTGGGCGCGAGCGGTGGGGCTGAAGTTTCCGACGCGGCCGGTCTCTGGCGCGCGTGCGGAATGAGCTGGTGGCGCGGTGCCGACGGCCCGTCGGCGACGGGATCCAAAGTCCGCGGTGACGATTGCCCAAGCACGGCGCGTGGGGTGCAATCAACGCATACCGGTCAATACCGGTATCACTGATCTTTACCGGTATTAAAAGAGTACAGTACCGGTCAGCTGATTCATACCAGTTGGATACCGGTATACCTCTTCCGTGGGATGGCAACCTAGAGCTGTAGTGTAGGTTGTCGTGCACGCCCTTGCCGCAAGTTGATCAAAAGCAAGACAAATCGGAGGGTAAGGCGCAATCATGAGCGTCCATGAGAGGACTGAGCTGTAGGAAAAGGATGAAAAAAGGATGAATTTACGCTGACAGGATGAGGCTGAACGTTTGTCGGATGAGAATGTTGGCGCGCAAGCGCCTTCGCACGAGAAAGTAGCGCCTTACCTCGGTTTGACTAGGGTCGGCGCATGACAGCTTGGTTGACCCACTTGCTTTCTCTGGCACGCCGTGCGGAGTGAGCTGGTGGCGCGGTGGCGACGGGATCCAAAGCCCTCAGTGCCTTTGCACGGCGAGTGGAGTGCAAACAACCCATACCGGTGTATACCGGTTAGCCAAAGTCATATCGGTATAGGTTCGAAAAACCGGCACATCTGTGTGAGATATCTCTCGTTCTTCCTTGATGGAAAGCCACCGTTGGGTGGGGAATCCAAGTGGTTTCCCGGCATCAATCCAGTCGCGCATACAGTACTGTACCAGTGCAGTGGGATCGTCACAACTAGTGCCAGGCTCAATCACCGATTTGCCTCGCAAGCCTCGCACCTCCCGCGACCCACACGATGGCGACCCTCGCAGCACTCAGCCCAGAGCAGCGCGCGGGCCTCGCCGCCGCGCTCAAGGACGTTGTGACCCCGTACATGTCGAAATTGACTTCCACAGAGTCGCCTGCGTCGGTCGAGGAGACCGTGACGGCCTTGCTCCAGAAGCAGGACGTCGTCGACTCGCTCCTCTCGCGCACTGAGGGCATCGACTTTGCGACTGCACCGCTTTCGGACGACGACGTGAACCGCCTCGCGGCCGCATTCGAGAGCGTCGTCATCGACAAGAACGGCGACACACGTGAAGATAACCGTGGGCTGCTGGACGCGCTGAGCGCGGAGCAGCGCCGGCGGTTGATTTACGTGATGACGCAGACTTTATCGGAGACGATGAAGGATAACTCTCCCGACATGACCGCAGCCCAAATTGACGCGTTTGTCGATGACATGATGAAGGACGTTGATGAGGTGAACGGGCTTCTGGAAGAGATCAAAGGTATCGACTACGCAAACATGTCGGCGGAGGAGGAGTGCCGTTTGCGTGCCGCCGTCAAGCGGAAGTGCCTCGAGGACGACAGCGGCGAACAAAACGAGCAGGAGCCAGAGCCGAAGCCCACGAAGGCGGAAGAGGACGAGCTCTTCATCACTGGGTTCGACGTCAAGGGCATTGACGCTGACGGCAACGTCACCGGTACGCTCGCCGCGGCGCTCAGCACGGACGACCGCGCCGGGATTGCCCGCATTATCGACGCTGCGAAGCCGTCGTCGCTGTTCTACAGCACGCCGAGCAAAGCCGTCGGCATGCCGTTCAGCGACCTGGTCTTGGCCAATGACGAGACCGTACGAGAGTTTCTGCACGCGACGGAGGGCATGAACTATGCGGTAAGAAGCGAGTGGCTGTAGGTGTGTTTGGTTTGTACTCATGGAATGCTCTGTTGCTACTAGAACATGTCGGAGCAAGATAGAGGGCGCGCGATCACGGTCGCCAAACGCGTGTTCTTTGGCGAAGCAGCAGCAGAAGAAGAGGAACCGGAACCGAAGAAGGAGGAGGAGCCGACATCGGCCCCGACAGGCTCGAGCGACGACGCGGCCGACTTCGCCAAGATGCTCGTCCTGGAGGGCATTATGGCCTTCGGCACGCTCGCCAAACGCGCGTTCTTTGGCAAAGAAACAGAAGATGAGGGCCCGGCCCTGGCAGGTTTGAGCGACGACACGGTCACGTTGGTCAAGACGCTCATCGCACGCGGCATCGCGGCATTCAACGCCGGGATGATGAACGAGGAGACGCTGTCCGAGGAGGAGCTGGCCGCGAACGTAGATGTGATGCTGGCAGACCCGGGCTTCGCTCGGGCCTTCCGGGCTGCAACCAACGACATCGCGTTCTCGGTGCGTGCTATCGTGGATGCGTGTCCGGAAAGCATCGTACATGCTGATCGTGCGTTTGTTGTGTGCCATTAGAGCGACATGTCCGAGGAGGAGCAGGCGCGCGTCGTGCAGATCGTGAAAAACGTGATCTACATTAGTGTCATGTTCAGCGACAGCGACAGCGACAGCGACTAGCGTGCGTCCGACGTTGACAGTGACCACGGGTTACGGTTATGCGATTGGCGATCTGGATATGGCTTGACGCACATGATGTTTGTGACGAAAAACAAAACACAAAGAACGGAAGTCGAGTGGGTAGTATGGTCGCCTGCCGCTGATGGAGAACGGTTCTGCGATCGCGTTCAACGTTCTGTTCTACAACGACCTGGAGAAGAACAGGCCCGGTCATGTACGGCGTGATCACTGTCGCAGTCATGTTTAGTGATAGTGACAGCGACAGCGACTTGAGCGACCTTTAGAGCCCTTCGTTGGCAGTGATCACACGGGGCCGCGACCAGGACATGGCTGGACACAAGGATAGGAAAGCAACAAACAAAGATCACAAAGATCATGAATGGAGTGGATGGATTCGGTCTCTATGAGCTCGTGGAGACGGGTTCTGGCATCCACTCTGCGTTCTGCTCCACAGCGGCCTGGATCCGCGAGCAATGCGCTCGTTGGTACTTGTAACTTATGTTGGCTTGCGTGTGGAATAGAGCTCGCGGTGGTGGCGTCACCCGCGGCGTTCGTAAGAATGCAGAGCATGCACTTAGGCAGGCACCCGCGAGCGATGGCGGGGCGATTCACCCCGAATCCACATGAATCTTGGGATGTACCGGTATCCGTTCTGCATACCGGTAGACGGTGAGATGAGGTGACCGGGTGAGATGTGTGAGATGTGGCCGCAGTCCGTCCATTTGCTGGTGCCTGATATCGAAGGCCTCGAAATCATCTGTGTATCAGCTGCGCCGTCAAGGATCAATCCAGTCGCTCTCGCAGGGGAGGCGCCCGCGAACTGCCCACACGCGTACCCTGTCGGCTGGCTTTACAGGCGGTAGGCTTTAGCTACCGCCAGCCTCACTTCCTGCTTTGCCTCGCGAGCCTCCCAGCCTCTCTCTCTCTCTCTCTCACACACACACTAGATGGCCACGCACGCAGACCTCAGCCCGGAGCAGCGCGTGGGGCTCACGACGGCGCTCAAGATCGTCGTCGTGCCGTTTCTTCCCGCGCTCACTTCCCCCGAGTCGCCCGAGTCCGCCGACGAAGCCGTGGCGGCGCTGCTCGGGAAGCAGGACGTCGTCGACGCGCTGTTGTCACGCACCGAGGGCATCGACTTTGCGAAGGCGCCGCTTTCGGACGACGATGTGAGCCGCCTCACTGCCGCGTTCAAGCAGATCGTCGTCGACAAGAATGGTGCCACTGAGGACGCCAACGGCGCGCTGCTGGACGCGCTGAGCACGGAGCAGCGCGCCGGGCTGCTGCGCGTGGTCACCCAGGCCTACACAGCGGAGGTGAAGAAGACCATCCCCGAAATGGGGCCCGACGATATTGACGAGCTCGTCGAGTACATGATGAAGGGCGTGGACGACGTGAAAACGCTTCTGGAGGCGACCAAGGGCATCGACTTCGCGAACATGTCGGTGGAGGAGGAGCGCCGAGTCTACGCCGCTGCGAAGAGCATGGTAGTCGACAGCGACGAGGAGGAGGAGGAGGAGGAGGCGACCAAGCACGCAGAGCTATCGGATGATGACGAAGTTTACCTCACTCCATTTGAGATCAAGGGCATTGACGACGATGGCAATGTCACGGGCACGCTCGCCGCGGCGCTTAGCACAGAAGACCGCGCCGGCATCGCTCGCATTATCGAGGCGGCGAGGCCGTCGCCGCTGTTCTACACCACGCCGGCCAAAGCCTTAGGTACGCCGTTCTGCGACCTGGTCTTGGCCAACGATGAGACCGTGCGCGCGTTCCTGAGCGCGACGAAGGGCATGAACTACGCGGTACGTAGAACTTGCATGGACAAGTGTCGGCTTCGTTCCCACGTGACTGTTTTTGCTGTTCCTAGGACATGCCGGAGCCGGACAGCGCGCGCGCGATCACCGTCGCCAAGCGCGTTTTCTTTGGCGAGAAGGAGGTGGAGCCGGAACCGAAGGAGGAGGAGGAGGAGCCGACGTCGGCCCTGGCTGGCTTGAGCGACAACGCGGCCGCCTTGGCCAAGAAGCTCATCACTCGCGGCGTCTTGGCATTCAACGCCGCGATGAGGGGCGATAAGACGCCATCCGAGGAGGAGGTGGTCAAGAGCTTGGATGCGATGCTGGCAGACCCCGGTTTCGCGCGGCTCTTCCGGGAGATGACCAAGGATGTCACGTTCTCGGTGCGTGCTGTCGAGTGTGCATGCGTGCGTACTTGGCTGAGAAAGCATCGAGTTGATCGTGCGGTTGTTGCTGTTGTGCCACTAGAGCGACATGTCGGAGGAGGAGCAAGCGCGCGTTGTCGAGATCGCCAAGCGCGTGGTGTACACCAGTGTCATGTTCAGCGACAGCGACAGCGACTAGCGCCGTTGCTTTCGTGCGGCCGGCACTGACAGTGATCAGCACGCGATCAGGAGGTGATGCGATTGGCGACCGCAATCGTGCCGTGGCGAATGTCAAGCCATCATATGTGTTTGCGAACAACAACAACAACGAAACAAACCAGCATGAGTCGAATGGATACGGTCCCCTGCCGGTGGCGGCGGAGCGCGGCTTTGCCATCGCGTTCAACGTTCTGTTCCACAGCGACCTGGATCTCTCCAGCATGACCACGTGACGGGACACACCAAGATGAATCAACTCAGCCGCGCGTGAGTAACAGTGACGATGTCCGCTGACGAGCCGCCATTTCGCTAGCGATCGGAAAGATCCCAAAATGCGGCATGCTTCAACGATTTCTGAAAACATACCAAACCGAGAGAAACCTGAACTTCAGGCAAACTTCAGGCTGAAGCGCGTCATTGCGGTGGGCATGCACATGGAACGGGGCAAGCAACTCAATCCTTGAACGCACACACCGTCATGGCATAGAATGGCACGGACGTGGCGGCCATCGTGGTTTCGTTTCGCCAGCGGAGCGGACGAGCGGAGCGGATTTGTCCCCTTCCGCTGTGCAGGGGGACAAATCCTTCGGCGCAAGAACCCGGCGGATCTCAGAGCACCGCGCCCCCGCGTTCACGTGCGAATGCCACAACTCGACACCAACGCGTAGCTAACGCGCCACGGGCCCCTTTCGAAGTGGCGCGCTGCAGCGTCACGCGAGGCATTCGGAGGAATGGTGAACCTGTACGTGCTGAGCCCGCGAACAACAAGATGCGTGTCCCAGCGAGCTCAATTGGAATCCACTCGCTGCCAGCCCTGGCAGCATCCCCTGATAGCGTATCCGCAATCAGGCGGGTTTACTTTTGTAGCCGCTCGACTAGTTGTCGAATAGCTACACTTTTCCCAACAGTGTGTGAACTCGGTGCGACATCAACTTCTTCGTCTGCAGCATTCCACCAGCGAGCCAGTCTTGACCGCCCACATCTTGTGTGCGACAGGCGGGTGGGGCGTTCGCAGTGTCCGCGCCTTTGTGTTCTAGTTCTACTGTAGTAATCTTCGCGCCTTTTGCGTCTTCCAGTGAAGCAGCTCCCCTACGAATGTCTTCAAAGTCCCCATGTTCAATGCGCTTGATCCAAATATCAGGCGGTCCGGCTCGAGATCGCCAGGCCAAGCCGCCAGTCGCCCTGTGTGCAGATTCTGCAGGCAATGCACCTTGTAGAGCAACTGCCCCTGGTGAGAAAGTGACATAGAGAGGAGCGGGAGGTGCGGAGGGTGAGGGGGACGGTGATAATGTACGTTCCTGGATAGACCCTCTCTCTCTCGCGCGCGCATCCTGACATCCGAAGGGCCGTTGCCGTCCACCGTGGTCCTCTGGGAGGCGGACAACCCGTGGCCAGCCACTTCGGATGAGCCATCAGTGGAACTCCAGGGCAGATCCTTCCGCATCCGCGCCGCCTTAGCCGCATCGCACTCGTCGACCAGCCAAAGCCCGCCCCGTCAGCCTTCCGCTCAAAGTGTATGAGTGTCCACGGCACGGGACGCCAACAGATCTCTCGGATGCGCCGTCGTCCGCAGCCAGCCACCTGCAGGATAGACTTGTCTCGGTCGTCCGCACCGGCGACCAGCAGCGGCCGCGCCAGTGCGTCCCGCATGACGCGCCGCGATCTGCGCCCGCGCGGGTCCGCCGTGGAAGACACTCCCGCGCGCTCTCTGCATCACACAGCGCCCATGCTGACTGAACGCGCCGATCCCACGCCAAGTTGCGAGAGGGTGCGGCCGACGCACGCCACTGTGGGATGCCAACCCGAACACCACATGACCTGGCTTTAAGGCCTTCAATTTTGATAATATGCATGTTATCATCTGATAACGGCTAGGTTGAACCTCGAGATAGTGGCATTTGGTTGGAGACCACAGGCTCGTCCGGCGCGTGCACGCGTGGGCGTTACCAACGCGCGCGAGTGTGGGTCAGTGACCGTCACGGGCCCGAGCAGCCACTGCCACCACACCACAGCGACCACGCGAAAAGAACAAGCGCCACTGGGCGGCGCCGCGGTCGATGCGTGGACTGGACTCTACAACGGCACGGGCCGCGCGCGACGGCGCGACGACTAACCTAACGCAAGCGCATGCCGTGCCGTCCAGCATACAGTACATTGGGGGAGGATTCAGAGAATCCGGTGTTTTCCATGGAGCGAAGAAACCTACGGAAGGGATGTATCCTGCCGGATCGCACGTTTTTCTTTCGCTCGCGAGGGCACGCCAGCAAGAACGCGTCAAGAGAGAGCAGGTGGGCAAGTGGCCGCATCGCACATGCCGGAACGGAGCGCGCGGGTGGGAGAAGTTTCGCGACGAGTGGCGGCTTCCGTTGGCTCGTGTGTCAAACTCTCGTGACTTTGTGCAACTTGCGAACTGGATATCGGACGTTGCACTTGAAGGGGTGTGTGTTCACCTCCGGAAGGGGTGCGGGTCGGCGCAGCGCCGGGGCGGCTCGTGTCGCAGTTGCAACTTGTAAGTCGCCAGTCCCACAACTCGCTGGTGCAGTCCCGTCTCCCCGCACACCCCCTGGCAGAAAACTGAACTCCCCATCATGCGCGCACGCACTGCGGCGGAGGAAAGAAGGGGAAATGGCCCCCAGCTCACCTCCACTCCGCTCGGTTCGGCGGCGGCGGCGCGCGCGGGGGTTTTGGCGGCGCCGCGACAGTTCAGCACGCGCGTGCGACCGGCGCCCCGGCTTTCTTTTTGCTTTCGTTCGCTCGCTCCTTCGCCCAACCAGAGTGGGGCCATCAGGGCTGTGGGTCCCGGGTCCCGGGGTCCGCCGGTGGTCGTCCGCTCCGCCAGGGCTCCTCATCTGCTTTCGAGTCCCCCGGGTACTCCTCTTCTCGAAACCTTCATTTTGAGAATTTCGTTCGTCCCGCACTCATTACTCGCGCGCCATCCGGAAGCGCGCCAAGTAGTGCCTGTAGCGGCGACCGATCTCCTCCGCTCGTCTTCTCTTTCGTTGCCCTCCCCGGACAGCGAGCCAGAAGCGAGACTCACAGCTTCAAGCTGTCCTAGCCTACCGCGCCCGACCCCCCAACTTTTTTACTTGGCCCCTCGTGGTCATTTACTTCAGCCCCAACGCGAGTTCCGTCTCCGTCCCTCCGCCCATAAGCGACCACTTCCACAGCTCAGCTCCCCGTGCTCCTTCCCGTTCCGCGCTCCGTGCTCTCGGTTTCTCGTCTGGCGCCGTCGTCTCCTGCCCGCAGCCGACCGACTCCTCCCTCGACGTCTAAACCGCTCAGCGCACGAAAAACGAAACGGAGCTTCATGTCTGCGAGTGGCTCCTTATCCCTACTGTCCACTGGAGGCGCGAGCTCCTTTACTTCCCCCTTCCTGCCGTCGCTCCGGTCCTTCCGCTCCCCGCCGCGGTCGGTGGTCTCCTCCTCCTCCTCCTCGGACGACGACGACTACGACGACGACGACTACCGCTACCCGACGATCCACGTGTCCCAGCTCACCAAGATCATCGACGCGAGCCTCGTGCTGAAAGGCATGGCCAGCAGCGACGATGAGCAAAAGCACGCGTCTCCGCCCCTCTCCGCGCAGCTGACGTCGCACCTCGCGCCGCCGTCGCCCGACCGCAGCCACACCAACTCGCCGAGCCCGGGCACGGCCACGGCCTCGAGCATGGCGGCCATGAGCCTCAGCTTCATCATTAACGACGACAACTCGGAGAACACGCCGTCCAACCGCAAGTCGCCGCTGGGCCGCGCCGCGGCCGGGTCGATCGAAGACTCGGTCAAGCTGCCGCCCATCGCCGAGTGCGTCGCGCAGCAGAACGAGCCCCGGACGGTGCCCGCCGTAGCCGTTGCAGCACCAGCAGCCTCGTCGTCGGCCACGGCCCCAACTTCCACGCACGCCGCGTCGTCCTCGCTCTCGGCGGGCTTCGGTGTCAACGCGATCCTCAACACGGTGTGCGCCAAGCCGGACTGCTACCGCACGATCCGCGGCCCGCCCGGGACGTTCTGCAAGTACCACAAGCAGAGCCGCTTCTGCCGCGCCGACGGCTGCAACAAGAGCGCCAAGACCGGCGGCTACTGCATCTCCCACGGCGGCGGCAAGCGCTGCTCGTTCGAGAACTGCACCAAGAGCGCCAAGCAGGGCGGGCTGTGCATCTCGCACGGCGGCGGCAAGCGCTGCAGCGAGAACGGGTGCACCAAGTCGGCGCTCGTCGGCGGCTTCTGCTCGGCCCACGGCGGCGGCCGCAAGTGCAAGACGGGCGACTGCAGCAAGACGGCGCTGCTGGGCGGCTACTGCATCGCGCACGGCGGCGGCAAGCGCTGCCAGGTGGACGGCTGCGCCAAGAGCGCCGTGGGCGGCCACCTCTGTGTCTCGCACGGCGGGGGCAAGCGCTGCCAGGCCCAGGGCTGCAACAAGGGCGCTGTCCGCAACGGCGTCTGCATCCGCCACGGCGCCAAGCGCGACGGCGCCACGTCGTCCAACGCCAGCGGCAGCCCGAGCCCGGAGAAGAGCGTCAAGGCCGAGTTCGCGTACTCGCCGTGAGCCCAAGACGCCACCATTTTTGCTGCACGTTCACATAGTACTGAAGTTGGTGCACATTGCGCACGGGTCAAACCGCTTGGAATGGAAATATAACCGTCGGAAATGGGCAAGTTGCCCCGCTACGCTGGCTATCTCACTTCAACTATCGTTTATTTCAGTACCTTCTTCCTAGTTGCATGACACATTCCCGGAATGCCACCATCCTCCTCAGCGTGGCGTCGTGCACTTGTACTAGTAGTACTAGTATCACGTAGGAGCGGCAAGCGGCCGTGGCACTCCCCGACTGACGTGAGGAACGTCGACATAACCAAACCCTCCAGCATGCACGACGAGCGACACTGGCCCGAAGAGCTTCTCGCCGTTCAGCGACGGAATCACCCACTGCGCATGCACGTGCCTGCCCGCCCGCTCGCTCCTCATCCAGTTTCTGGTACCCCCCCCCCCCCCCCCCCCCCCATCTTCTAGGTCACGCGGCACCGTCGTCTAGTCGTGCAGTCGGCATTCGCTTCATGCGATACAGCGAAGAACATCGCGTGCTCTCGTCGTCTGGGTTACACTATCACCGGTTCGTTGTACCGGTACTCGTCAGCCCCATCCCTCCAGGATGTGGCCTTGTCCTCCTCCCGCCTTCGAGAACGACAGGTCCCCTTCCCCCTGTCGCTCCCCCTCCACTTCAACATGACGCTTCGCTGCCTCGCGCCCCATCTTGCCCGAACCACACCGGGCGCCGCGTCTGCCGTACGATCGTCATGTTCAACCTTTGGCGTCGCCGTTTAGACGTTTGAACGTTGAGACGCGGGTTACATTTCACCACCACGATGGGTTACACGCCGTAGCGGCGGATGCGGACCTGGATCTCCTGCCGACACGTCGGGCACTGGGTGACCATGGCCGCGCACGCGCTGCACGTCTCGTGGCCGCACTGGAAGACCGTGTCCTTGGTGCGGTCCTCGCAGATGATGCAGAGCAGCGACTCCTGCAGCATCGAGAGCTCCATCTCGGCGCGCGACATTTGCCGTGCGATGCCGGCCGGTCGGGAGCCCGTCGCCTGCGCTGGCATTGGGGCATTGAACAGCATCGAGCCGTCGGTGCTATCCAGCGGGGCAGAGGGCGCGGATGCTGCCATGGCAGCGGTCTCGTAGGGAGGCGGCATGTCCACGGGGCGGCCCTGGAACAAGCTCTCGTCCACAGCCGGACGCGGCGCCGGCGCGAGCGAGTAGTTGCCGCCACAGTTGTTGGTCGCACTGGTGGTGCTGCTGGCCGGCATGGGGCTGGCTGCGTACCCGCTAACAGGGTAGGCGGGTGTGATCGGCACGGGGGCAGGAAAGACCATGACCTCCGGAACGTTCTGCGCAAACTGGTAAGGCCCCTTGTTGAGGTAACCAAGCTGCTTGATAATCTTGTACTGCTCGGGCACTTCCATCAACGCCTGGAGCGAAAACTGCGCGAGTTTCTGCGAGCGCGTGTGTGCCATTGCCGCGATTTTCTGCAAGAAACAAGCACCATCAGCTGCTACCCGACAAAGGTGCAGACGTAGGAGGAACGTACGTGGAACTCGACGAACTGGAAGTTATCAAACTTGCGGTTCGTGAGGTAGTTGTCAAAGTAGATCATCGACTCCCAGGGCCCGTCGCCGACGCCGACCATGACGATGCTCAGAGGGAAGTTACTTGCGTACATAATAGCGTCGATGGTCTCCTTCTCGTTCTTGCTGACGGCGTGCGGCGGGATGTCCACCGAGCGCGTCACCTGTCCGTCGGCAATAATCACCAGAATATGGTACTGGCCGGTTTGGTTGACAATGTTGACCGCCTGGTTGATCAACGGCGCAAACGACGTGGGGCCGGCCATGACGACGTTCGGTACAATGTCACGGTACCGCCAGCGGATCGCCTCGAATGGGAACCCGGCCTGCGAGGCGTCCTTGGCAAACGTGAAGACGCTGTTGTCAGCAGTGACGTCGTCACCAAAGCCGAACACGGGGATGCAGTTGTCGTCGTCAAAGTCGCGAAGCGTCAGGCCGATGCTCTCGATGACGTCCTCGTACGGGTTGGGCACGTTCACGTCGTCCGTGTTGTGGAGCGAGCGGCCGCCGAACGTGCGCTTGCCGCTCCACTCGTTCGACTTGGTGACTAGAGGGAAACACACCGAGGTTCCCGTCAGCACTTGTAGCCATGTATACTCGCCCACAAGACCACGAGCGCACGTTGAAGCGTAGGGGTGTCATCACGTACAGTCCATGCCGAGAATGAGGTTGCAGCTCTCGAGCCCGTTGCGGCGCAGCGCTACACGTCACGTCACCAGAAGTACCCAGCATCCACACCCGTTAGTCGTCTTGGATACATGGAACTGCTACAGCTTCTTCAGCGCGATCCGTTACCTTGCGTGACTTGCTCGACGGTCGTGAACTCGTCGGGGATCATACGCGTGGACGGCCGCGACGGCGGTGTACGCGGCGGGCCCGTGTGCGTGCGCGACTCGCGGCGCTGGTGGCTGGACGAGGACGAGGACGAGTTGCCCATTATAGAGAGTATGTGTGTGGGGATACAGAGCCTTCGGGGTCTGTGGCGTGTGTGTCGGGGGGAAATCTGAATTGGTGGGTTGACGGCGACGGCTGCGGGACCTTCCTCTCTTCTTCTGTCGGCTTTTTCGACGGGCTCGCTGAGAGGAGCGCGGTCCTTCTCCCCACACCCAAAAGAAGGGGGGCTGGACAAGGAGGAATGTTGGTATGCGACATGCACTCAGGTTCGCCTTACAAAACGAGGTGAGATAATGGAAGTGGCTCTCTCATTCTTCAACTCTAGATCACCTTGAAATGATACATAATCAGGTGAAGGCCCGCGTTCTGCTAGACTCGCCTCTGTCCAACAACACCCAATCCACCGAACCCTATGAGCCGCACAAGTTAACCAATAAAAGTTCTGACCCTACCAATTTGTCCTTCAATGACCATCAATCCACTGATATAGCATCTGACACCTTTTGGGTAAGGTTGGCTTCGCTTCTGAAACGACGCCGTCCACGACCGATGGCTTCATCGTGCTACGGTTGGCGCGGCCACCTTCAGTCAGTCGGCGTAGCGGCGGATGCGGAGCTCAATGCCCTCGCGGCACAGCGGGCACTGCGTGAGCTTCGTGGCGCACTCGTGGCAGGTGTCGTGGCCGCATTGGAAGACCGTGGAGACCGAGTCGTCAAAGCACACACAGCATAGCCCATTCTCTTCGGTTGGCTCATTCTGCGCGAGAGGGTCGGCTGCTGGCGCCGCGGGTGGTTCAATCGATAGTCGGACAGTCGAGATCTGACCAGGGGGTACGGGCACGCCAAAGCCATTGGGGCCCTTGCGTAGGTAGCCGAGCTGCTTGATGGTCGAGTACTGCTCGGGGATCTCCATGAGCGCCTGCAGCGCGAAGCGCCCGAGTTTCTCAGAGCGCCCGATCGTCTGCGCTGCGATCTCCTGCTTTTGATACGAACAAAAGGTATTAGTACTTACATCACAAACCAAGGAAAGACGCACACTCACGTTGAACTCGACAAACTGGAAATTGTCGAACTGCCGTTCCTCGAGGTAGTCGTCGTAGAACTTCATGCACCCCCACGGACCGTCGCCGACGCCGACGACGACGATGCTCAGCGGAAATTTGCTTGCCAGCGTGATCGCCTCGATATTAGCCTGCTCATTCGCGCTCACCACACACGCGGGTGTGTCGCTCGGGCGTGTCACTTGGCCGTCGGCAATGATCACAAGAATGTGATACTGGCCCGTTTGGTTCACGATGCGGATGGCCTGGTGGATGATCGGCACAAACGACGTCGGTCCGGCCTTGACCACCTTGGGGGCGACCTCGCGGTACCGATCGCGGAGCGCCACGAACGGGAAGCCTTCCTGCGCTGCGTTCTCCGCGAGTGTGAACACGCTGTGGTCCTGTGTGACTCGATCGCCGAAGCCAAACATGGGGATACAGTTGTCCTCATCGAACTCGCGGAGCGTTGTGCTGATGCTCTCGATTACGTCCTCGTACGGGTTCGGTGAGTTGTAGTCGGCGATGCGATGCAGCGAGCGCCCGCCGAAGGTGTTGTTCCCGCTCCAGTCGCTCGATTTGGTGACTTCGAACGCGAATCAAATACGGCGGCATTAGCAGGGAGACATGATCCCGAAACGCCACGTTCACGTACAGTCGATGCCAAGGATGAGGTTGCAGCTCTCGAGTCCATTCTCGCGCAGCGCTATCATCTCCACAAGCAGATCAGAACACCCATGCCATACCAGAGGATGATCCGCTGCTGTAGCGCACCCAGCGTGACCTGCTCGATCGTCGTGAACTCGTCGGGGATGATGCGCGGCCGATGCGCGGCCGGTCTCGCGACCGGAGACTGCCGCTCGCGGCGCCGCCGCGCACTGCTTGAGTTGCCCATTTTGGGAATGCCGTAGTCGTGGAGAAGCGACGAAATTGTGGGTACAGAGCGGTGGCTCCGGGCGGGCCCACCTGCGGTTCCTGTCGACATCATCCCGGTCTGACCACACGCTCACATTGAGATGATTCTCGGTTCGTTCCATTTCCACGGAATCCGCACATGTGATTCACTTAAATAAGCCAGACCCTCTCTTGGTCTCACACCAGCACGCCGGCCGTGCGGCGTGGCTGCGGTGGGTACGCCAGGGACGCGCCCTGCGGTGGCGCGTCGTGCGGGGGCATGGCGCCCTCCTCGACGGCCTCGCCCGACTGGAGCTGGCGGCGGATGGCGTCCTCGGCCTCGCGCTGCTGCAGCAGCAGGCGCTTGCGCTCGTGGCGCGCGCGCCGCGACTGGTGCATGTCGAAGACCTCGATGCCGATGAGGCTGAACTCGCACACAAGCAGGATGAGCGCGCCGCGGAACTTGGGGCCGTCGATGAGCTCCATCTTGAGCACGACCTTGAACAGCGCGGCGTAGAGCGCGGCCATGACCACGGTCGCGAGCAGCAGGTTGTACTTGTAGTTGCGCGCCTTGCGGAGGCGCTTGATCTTCCAGCAGAACAGGAACTTGCCAAAGTAGACCACGAACCACGCGCACGCGAGCGGCGTCGGGTAGAAGACGTAGATCCACTGGAGCATGCGCTCGTTCTCCTCCATCTGCGCGTTCGAGAGCTGCAGCTTTTGGGTCAGATAGTCGCTCGCGAACGACGTGCCGGCGCCCACTTGGAAGAACGAGGCCACGAGCGCGAAGATGGCGAACACGGTCAGCGACGCGTAGACGAAGCGGAAGAAGCGCTTCTTGTGCACGAAGCCCCAGTAGCCGTCCGAGATCGACAGCATGCGCGACACCTCGCGCCGCTTGCCCATGGTGATGGTTGAATGTTGTTGGGAAGTTGGAGAAGTGCCAACACCGCACGGGGAACAAAAAGGCGCGGGGCCGACCGACTGTAGAATGTTCTTTGTGGGATCTCGTCTCTCCTCTCCCAACGCCCCCCACGTCACCACTCGCGCTGGGTCCAAAATGGAGCCACCGACCGGGTTCGCTCGCGTTGGGGCGTGTGGCCGTGTCCCCTCACACGTGGGTGAACGGAACGGTTCCGTAAAGGCAGCTGAACCGCCAATTTACCTAGGGGTTTGTATGCCACTCGACTAAGTACGGTGTGTTCCAGTCGGCAGGCGTCGGATGGCATGAACAGCCGTCTCTGGACGGAGTCACAATTGCTCTCGCACAAACGCGCACGCGCGCTGGACGCAAATCCAACGTTCCCGACGACAGACACAAAACCAACAAAAAGCACAAAACCAACGAAACAACCATGCGCGCGCCGACGCAGCCCGGCGCGGCGGCGCACGGCGGCAAAATGCTGAGCAAGCACCTGGAGCTGCAGTTCCTCAAGGAGAAGATCGTGGCGCTCGAGGAGACGATCACGACGCAGTCGCTCAAGGCGCTGGTCGTGTGCGGGCTGGAGCTGTACCTGTCGCAGGCGCTCGTGCTCTCGCTGTTCGAGTGCGCGGACGCGCGCCGGCGCGACGAGCAGGAGCTGCAGTACATGACGCGCATGGCGTGGATCCCGCTCGTCTGGGGGCTCGTGCTCGCGTTCGGCCACCGCGTGCTGCCGGCCGTGGCCCCGGCGCCCGAGAACCTCGACCGCAACCTGCGCAACGCCAAGCTGCTCACGTGGGCCTACACGCTGGCGTTTCTGATCTGGGACAAGGACATGGTGATCAAGCGCGGGCCGGCGCTCCAGGTCGCGGCCATGTTCTCCGTGTGCGATCTCGCGCGGTACGAGATGGAGATCGCGCGGCTCATCGAGGACGACGAGGAGGAGCTCGAGCGCGACCGCGAGGTCGAGTCCATGGCCGACGCCGTGGACGCCGCCGGGCGCGCGACCAACGAAGAAGAAGCGCTCAAGCAGCTGCGGCAGGCCGTGGCGAACCAGCACGGCGGCGATGACAGCGACAGCGACGCCGAGGACGCGGAGCAGCGCACGGGCCACGACTACGTACGGCAAGCGAGCAGCACAGTGGGCACGGACTATAGAGAGTACACGGGCCCGACGCCGGCGCGGCAAGAGGCTTCTGGCCATCGTAGCGTGTTTTAATTTATGCAAAGCTTTGTTGACGTTGACATACGCAGCACTCATCTCGTTCTGCTGTACAACTAGTCATGCACAAGTCCCGTCTCGCTCGCTGCCGACGCGTTGCTCCTCAATTACCACCCGTGTCGTCCAATCCGGCCTCTTCGAGCTGGTCCTAGACGAGCTGCGTGAGCCGCTTGCGCAGCCAGAGCTCGAGTGACCGGTGGTTGCGTCGCCGCGCGGCCTCGAGCGCCGCCTGGATCACCTCGGGCTTGTTAAACTGCTGCGGCCGGTGCGCCAGCAGCCACTCGATGCTGCACAAGTGGTCCATGCCCGCGGCCGCCACCATCGCACGCGTCGTGCAGCCTTCGTGGCGGTGCGTCCCCAGGAACTCGAGCATCTCGACGTGGCCGATGCGCGCGGCGGCGTCCATGGCTTCGGTGGAGCACCCCTCGTGGCGATTCGCGTGGAGCCATTTCACGACCTCAAAGTGGCCAAACTGCGCTGCGTTATCCATTGCACGGGACGTGCAGCCTTCGTGGCGGTTCTCGGAGAGGTACTGGAGAATCGCGAGGTGCCCGCCCTTGGCCGCGAGGTCCATCGCATCCGTCGAACAGCCTTCTGTGCGGTTCTCGTGTAGCCACTGGACAGTCGCGAGATGGCCGTTGCACGCGGCCATGTCCATGGCACGCGGCGTGCACCCGCTCGTGGGGCATCGGTTCTCGTGGAGCCATTGCACCAACTCCAAATGGCCGCGTGCCGCCGCGCGGTCAATCTCATCGTGACCAACACGGTCTTCTGGACGGTTCGCGTGGAGCCATTGAACAAGATCGAGGTGCCCGTACGAGATAGCCTCGTCCATCGGTCGGATCGCGCTCGTCGTGAAGTGACGAGGGTAGTGCGTGTGCAAGAACTGGATGATATGAAGATGACCCTTGGTGGCCGCTCGCCACGCAGCGTGGTCGGAGCAGCCCTCGGTGCGATTCTCGTGGAGCCACTCGACCACAGCCAAATGGCCTCGCTCTGCTGCGCCGTTCATCGCTGCGACGGAACATCCTTCTTGTCGGTTTTCATGCAGCCACTGAACGATATGCAAATGCCCATTGGTCGCCGCGAGGTCCATGGCGCGCGTCGTCGTGCCCTCTGGTCGGTTCTCGTGGAGCCACTGGAGCACGTCCAGGTGCCCGTTCCCTGCCGCGTGGACCATCGCGTGGACCGTGCAGCCTTCTTTGCGGTATTGGTGGAGAAACTTGACGACGTCTAAATGGCCAGCGCCGGCGGCGCCGTTCATTGCGCCGACCTTGCAGCCTTCCGTGCGATTCCAGTGGAGCCACTCGACGACATGGAGATGGCCGTTCGTCGCCGCCAGATCCATGGCAGTCGGCGTGCAGCCTTCGTCGCGGTTCTCGTGGAGCCAACGCACCGTGTCGAGGTGGCCGTTCTCGGCCGCTGCGACCATCGCCGCCACCGGTACGCTCTCACCGGCGCGGTATGCGAGCAGCCACTGGATGGCGTCCACGTGGCCATTGCTGGCCGCGCGGATCAACGCGTCGCCCATAGAGAACTGGAGCTGACGCGCCTGCGGCGGACGCCGGTGTGCGATCGCGCGCGCTTCCGTGGTCTTGGCCAAGTGGTCCAGCAAGTGGACGAAGCCCGCGCCGGCCGCGGCCTCGACCGTCCAGCGCCGCGACGTGTCGAGGTACCGCGCGATTCGCGAGACGACGTGCGGCAACGCCGCGATCGCCTCGCGCTCGCGCGCGACCACACGCAGCCCCGTGAGCATGGGCAGCTTCGCGGCATCGGTGGTGGTGGCGGTGGACGTGCGAGTCGCGCGTAGGAAGTCGCGTGCGCGCTTGGGCGGCATCGACACTCGTGGGCGTGGGCTGGCGATTTGGCTTCTGGCGGCCATCTTCGGGAAGGTCTTGTGAAAAGAGATCTCCCGCTTACCATCATTCCGATTCGTATTTTATCGAATTGGATAATTTGTGGATAACGCACTTTGCCGGATTTACCATCATTCCGAAAGCGTACTTTAAAGGATGTAGAATGTACAAGCGCGTCTTTTCACAGTGGATTCGGATCGCGGGCGGATGATCGAAAAAGGGAAACATGGGAGGGGAAACGCGCGCGTTGCCCACAAACGCGCTGTGTATGCGCGACTTCCAGTGCGATTGCCGTGAATCCAGCTGCATAGTGAGATGCGCGAGCTTGTGGCGGCCCGAACCGTGTCGGAAACGCGCCCGGAGGCGGCCTAGGTACCATGCTTTCGCCCGTGTTTCCGTCGGATTGCTCGTCGTTTGCCTTTGGGTGGCGATGACGCCGCTGGTCGCGGCCATGGTCGTGCGCCGTCCGTGGACGACGCAGCACTGGTGCCGCAGCGTGGAGGCGCCGCGCTGGCCGTTCGCGTACCAGAAGTTCGCGGCGCAGCGCCTCGAGTGGAAGGGCCGCACGAACGCCAACACGCAGGACATGCGCCACGAGTGCACGGTGCTGGGCGTCGCGAGCAAGTGTCACCGGTGCGAGGACATCGCGTGCGGCCCAACAAGGGCCGCGACGTGCGCGTACCAGATCCAGGGCGTCGACTGGGCGCAGCTGCCCAATAACATCCCGACCGTGACCGACGTGCCGTGGGCCGTGGGCGGCGCGCACCGGTACGACTACGGCAACGCCGCGACGCAGGCCATTTGTCAGTTCCTCTCGGGCGGCGACTGCATCACGCACTCGGCGAGCGACTACAGCG
>JAMFLL010000401.1:28942-39464 GCA_027475725.1 Pythium rhizo-oryzae
GCGCGCACCGGTACGACTACGGCAACGCCGCGACGCAGGCCATTTGTCAGTTCCTCTCGGGCGGCGACTGCATCACGCACTCGGCGAGCGACTACAGCGCGTGCACGGTGCGCTGCTGGGGCGCCGCCGGCTCGTCGGGCAAGATCACGGCTACGCGGCACCCGGAACGAGGCGACGCGCGCGCGCTCGCGAACGGCGACGCCGACGCCGCCGACATTTGGAGCTTCCCCACCGACTACTCGGGTGACGGCAAGCCACAGGGGATTGTCACGACGCTCGCCGGGTCGGGCGTGCTTGGGTTCCGCGACGGCGCCGCGGCCACAGCCCAGTTCAACAACCCGCAGGACGTGGCCGTGGACTCGACCGGTGTCGTGTACGTCGCGGACACCGACAACCACCGCATCCGCTGGATCGATCCTGCCACGCAGACCGTGACGACGCTCGCGGGGGACGGTACCGAGGGTAGCAGAGATGGCGCTGCAGCGACCGCGCGGTTTTCGTTTCCGACGGGGATCGCGGTGTTTGAAGACGCATCAAACAATGGCAAGGTCGTGGTTTTCGTCGCAGACACGGGCAATCACCGCATCCGCAAGATCGTCGACGGTGTGGTGTCGTGCTTTGCGGGCCTCTGTGGCAACGGTGTGGAGACCACGATCCTTGCGCAGAGTCCGGCGGTACCGCATGCGGGTTTAGCCGATGGCGATGCTGTGAGCTCTCGATTCGACTCCCCGATGGGCATTGCCGTGGATCTGAATGGAGTGGTCTTCGTCGCGGATACGGGGAATCATCTCATCCGTCGCATCGGGTAGGTTCCTTTACCTGCGTTCATGTTCAACCCGCACTAATGCTGATATTCTTCTGAGTCCAGAACCGACGGCGTCACCACCACTTTGGCCGGTAATGTCGTCACCAGTAACGATGCTGATACTCCAGGCTGCGTCTCTCCATGCCTCAAGGGAGTCGCTGGATTCCGTGATGGGAATCTCACCTACGCGCAATTCAATAGCCCTCGAGACGTCGCGATCGGCCTCCAGTCTACCGTCGTGATCGCGGACGGTCACCGAATCCGTCGAATAAACTACGACGGTACCACCTCGGCAATGGAAGGCATCACCTCTTCGAATCGAGTGGTCACGATTGCTGGATCAAATGTCGCTGGGAGTGTCGACGGGTCTGGTAGTGAGGCAACAATGAGGGCGCCGGCGGGGGTGACAGTGAGCTCGGACGGTCGCGTATACGTTGTTAGCCCCATCACGTGCAAGATGCGCCAGATCTCGACGGCGACGCAAGTCGCGCGCGCTGTGTCGTGCTCCACCAAACTAACGCAAGTGCTTCTGCCAAGCGGATGTTCTTCGTACGAGCCACCGGTGGACGAGTTATTTCTTCGGGTCTCTCCAGTGACCAACAACGTCTACTACAACTTCAAACAGCGTCAGGTGAGTGACTCAATTGACGGGCTCACTCTACTCGGCCGACAGATCAAAGACTGCACTGGCACTCCTCCAATCGATGCATTCGAGTTGGGAATCATGTCACTGGCCAAGCGGAACCCGACTACGCAAGCCGAAATTCTGGACGCCAAAGAAGACCGAGAAGATGGAACAACGGTAAAAGTGAAGTGTCCGTCGGGATGTGCAGCGGCAGCGAATGTGGTGTATGGCTCAAAAATGTACACGGATGAGTCATCGATCTGTGCCGCAGCGATCCACGCCGGTGTGATCACCCACACGGACGGCGGTCTCATCGAAGTGATGCTCGAGCGCGGAATCAACTACAACGACGCGACGATCAAGACGGGTTCAACTTCCAATGGTGTGACAACGCTCAATATGCCTTCGGAAGCCACTAAAGCGGCTCGGCTTTTCAGTATCCGTGTGTATCCGCTCGCCCAAGTCGAGGTGCAAACAGTCGCTGGAGCTCCGTCAGCGCAGCTCAAGAGCGGATGTGGTTTTGCGGACGGGATGCCGCCTTTAGCGGCCAGGTTTAACGGCCCGCACGGTGTTGAAATCTACTCCCAGCACAGCCCGACGCGATCGCACCAACTCGTCATCGCTGACAGCTGGAACCATCGTATTCGCCGCATGACCGCGAGCTGTTCCAAGATATGCGAGAATGGCGGGACATGCGTAGGCGCAGATACGTGTTCGTGTCCGACGGGGTGGTCGGGCGACGACTGCTCCATCCCAGTATGCTCCCCCAAGTGCACAGGCAGGCAAGTGTGCGTCGGCCCAAATACGTGCGCCTGTGTCCCCGGTTATCGAGGCGCACCAGCCTGTACGACCCCAGTATGCGTGCAATCGTGTGCGAACGGCGGGACTTGCTCGGCTCCAGACACGTGCGCGTGCGCTTCTGGTTGGTTTGATTCGAACTGTACGACACCCGTGTGCTCTCAGACGTGCGGCAATGGCGGAAACTGTACTGCGCCCAGCACCTGCAGCTGTCCGTCTGAATGGAGTGGCACAGACTGTCGCGTACCCGTGTGCACGCAGCCATGCAAGAATGGAGGATCCTGCGTCGCGCCGAACACGTGTTTGTGCGCCAACGGGTGGAGCGGCCACGACTGTGGTATGCCCGTATGTCCGCAAGGAGAGTTCGTGCCGCATCCGAGCGGTTTGCTGAACGCTCTTTGGCGTCCGTTCAGCTTTGAGAACTACGTGCCGTGCGATCTGCCCAAGTGGTGCGAGCAGACCAACGAGTTCGACTGCATCTTTCGCTTGCAGAGTCCGGTCGTCCAGGTCGGTTTTGGAGCGAGTGGCAGAATACGCACTGGTCGCGTTCTGGATCCGAAGGTTGAGCCCAAGACATCGCTGGCACGCGGGTGCCTTTTGATCGAACTGGGCAAAACAGCGCTCGCTCAGTACCAGTACCTGAATGAGAAGAACGAGACTAGCGGCTACTACCGCTTTTCGCCGAAAGTTCCATTCGGGTGGAACGCCCCTGGAGCGCCGTGGCGCGGCATTAGTCAGGCGGAGATCGGCTTCCTCCCTCCATATAACGTTCAAAGTGATAGACAAGTGGCACTCGTCGAGAAAAGGAACGTCGTTCAGGGTGTGTACGCGTGCGCCAACGGAGGCAGTTGTCTGTCGCCAGGGGTGTGCCAGTGCGCTCCTGGGTGGATCGGCTTCGACTGCCGCACGCCCGTTTGCGCGCAAGGATACTACACGCCGACGCAGCCCACTTACTTTGCGTCCGACCCGCCAGAGGCGAAAGACCCCCAACAGCCCACGTCGAATCCACAATACACCGCGACTGTCGAGACCATAACCTACGACGCTATGACAACAACGACGGTGACGCGTGGCGGCGTACGGTACCTGATGTCCACGGGCGACCAAGGAGGCTACGCGTGCTCGGTACGTAGCATCACCAAATGGGAAAAGCCTGCCACGATCGGTCCCTACGCGTCCGGTGAGTTTTACTTGGAACACCCGAACTATTTCTCCGGCTACATGGACAAGAAGGAGCAGCTGGACGGGTATTACCACACGTATTGGGAGGATATGTTCTGGCCGCCGATGTACGAGCTCACCAAGCCGCTGCTGGACGACACGCGCCAAGGCTGGAAGCGAGGCGGTACGTGGCAACGAGTCACCGGCTCCAAGTGGCAAAAGGGGAAATGTCTCGTGCAGTTTGAGCGCAAGTGTGCGCGTGACACGATGGCGGATCTGCTCACCTCATCAGCCAAGATCGTCACGGACACCGATGCCTCGTACAGGCCACAAGCCACGTACTCGATCGCGCGGGCGACGCGTGTGGGCTTCTGGAACCAGACGAAGACGGGCGACTGCGTGGACCTCGTCTTGCGGGGCTGCTACAACAATGGCACGTGTGTCGCTCCCGACACGTGCCGCTGCTCCGACGGGTGGAAAGGCCCCGACTGCTCCGTGCCGATTTGCACGCAGCCGTGTCTCAACAACGGGAACTGCACGCTGCCGAACCGATGCACCTGCGAGATCGGGTGGACGGGCGACGACTGCTCCATCCCCATGTGCGCGCAAGAGTGCCGCAACGGCGGCAAGTGCGTGGCGCCAGACAAGTGCCAGTGCGCCACGTGGGCTTCCAAGTGGCGCGACGGCCGAGAAGAAGGAGGCGAGCCCGTGTTCAAGACGCCCGAGGGCCAGGCGCAGATCACAGGGTACACGGGATACGACTGCAACACGCCCATCTGCGTGCAGGCGCAGCGGTTCGTGCTCAACACCAAGCGGGACGCGCCAGGGTTTCTTTCACTGCGTGGCCACGGCAAAGACGGCAAGCTCAACTGTTCCACGTATCGCTGTCCCCAGTTTGACGAAGAGCTCATCTCGAACGACGGCGCGTCGTTCCAGAGTGGCTGCTCGGCGGGCAACCCGCTGCCGAACCCAACCAGCATGGCTACCACTGTGACCAAGATCCGCAATATCCGCAACTACAACGACTCGATCAACACCAAGCGACAGTCGGACGGCTTTCTCTGTAAGAACCTCGTGTGGGAAGAGGGAGACTATACCTCAGGACGGTACACGCGCGTCAACTACCTCAACATCACAAAGGTCGGCGCCAACAAGTGGGCGTACGGCGTGACGACCCCGGGCGAGGGCGTATTTATGTGCTACAACAAAGGTTCGTGCATCGCGCCCGACACGTGCTCGTGCGGCGATGGGTGGCAGGGCATCGACTGCAACATGCCGATTTGTCGCTTCCTCCAGGCGAACGGAACGGTTGTCACGGGCTGCCTCAACGACGGCGTGTGCGTCGACAAGGACACGTGCAAGTGCATCACCGTTGAGAGTTCGTTGTACGAGCGCCACCCAACTGCGCCACGTGGGCCAACGGGCTACACAGGGGTCGACTGCGCGATCCCCATGTGTGTACAGGGTGTCTTTGATCCGATGTGCCGAGTGAGCGGCGTCGCGGGCGTCGACGGCTGCTATCGCTGCAAGAACGGTGGACTCTGCGTCGCGCCGGACGTGTGCAAGTGCGCCGACGGGTGGACAGGCTTCGATTGCAGCCAGCCGATCTGCCGAATCGACAGCATCAACAGCACTGTGCGTGCTCAGCTCTTCACCGTCGATGACCAGAAAGTACTCAACTTCATGGCAGATCCGTGTGGCACGAACGGCGGGCGCTGGGGCAAGGAAGTCGTGAACGGCGCGCGCATCGGCCAGGGGAACTGCACGCTGCCCAGCAAGTGCACGTGCCTCTGTCGGCAAAAGTACGATCCGGTGCTCTGCAAAGAGATTGGCGAGTTCTGCGAGAAGCCCTGGAAAGACCCATTCCATCGCTCGATCCCACCGGGGTATGTGTACGGCACCAAGAATTGCGTGGACGGCTTCCAGGGGCTCGAGGATGCGAACGGCAACTTTTTGTCCTGCCACTTGCAGATCTACGTACCGTCGCTGTACCGCCGGTACACCGTCTCGATGATCGCGATCCTCTCGGTGTTGAGCGTGATTGTGTTGATCGCATGGAACCAAATCCGGAAGAACATTCGCCGGCGACGGCTGCTTGCCAAGGCTGAGCGACGCCGGTCGCGGAAGAACTCGGAAGAGAACCCTGCGGGCAAGCGCAAGAGCGGCGCTTTTGCCCACGTGAAGCAATCTTAAACTTCGACACGCCGGTGGGCTCAAACAGAAACGCATCACGACCAGTCTGGATATTTAAGTTCATGTATTGTAGAGGCACTTACGAGACCAGCATGTGGATGGGAATCTGTGAGTGGCGCTTGGGGGGTTCCGTCTCGGCGGGTGGAGCGTCCGGCACGGCAGCGTCGCCACTCGTGGTCGGGTCATCTTGGCGCTCCGCGTCCAGATTAACGTGGCCGTTCCCATTGGCAACGCCGGTGCCATTCCCGTGGCCGTGGCCGTCAGCGATCAGCTGGCGTAGGTACTCTTCCCGGCGTTCGCCCGACTCAGCGAGGAAGGAAGCGAGCTCCTGGGCCGCGCTCGCACTTGTCAGCTCCAGAAACGGGTTGTGAAGGATGCGGTCCCGCGCCTGCACGCGCTGCATGATCGCGATCTCGAACGCGTTGCTGGGCGTCGGGAACGTGAACTCTTCGAGTCGCGTGATGTCGACCGAGCCGAAGCGGTCGATGCGGGACGGCGACTGCGCATTCAGCAGCACGCAGATCGCGTGCACCTTGCGCTCGAGCAGCGCGAGCGACGGGAAGTCGTCCACCACGTGGTAGAGCCACGCCTCGGCCTGCTCGGGCGTCTCGAAGCGGTCCTTGTACAGCGCATCGAACGCGTCCGTGCCCTCGATGAACACTTGGCGGACGTGATTCTCACGCGCGCGGCGGTGGAAGGGCAGCTGACGGTCCAGCAGGATGCGCTCCCACCCGTAGATACCGTACCGAGCCATACCGTAGAACACGCCGAGGTCGTGGACCCACGGACACCACCACACAGGCATTTTGTCGACGAGATCTGGGCTGCCAGAGCGCAGAAGCTCGATCAGATCGCTCTTGCGATGGGTCAGAATATCGCATACGTCATTCAGCAGCTCCACGCGGCGCAGCGTGACCCACGCGATGTTGCGCGCCTTGAGACCGTGGGCGAGGACGCCCTCGTGTGCGTCGACAAACTCGATGCCAATCAGATCCGCGAGCGCCATAGCGCGCTGGTCGGACCCCAACGGATCCACTTTCATGGCCGCGATCTCGCGGCACTTGGGCAAAAACCGCTCGATGTAGAAATCCTTGGCCATTTCAGTCGTCTTGTTCAGACGGCCCCATTGGACAATGTTCATCCACGACAGGCTGTCCGTCTCCCATGCAAACGGAGGCACGTTGAAGTGCTCGTGCGCACGGCGATCAAGCGACAAGGACGCTTTGGCGCCAATGCGCGGCGCGCCGTGCAGTGCGATGAGGTACGAAAACGTGCGGCGCTCTTCCTTCGTCCAGTCCTTGGGCTTGATCTTCGAGCCAATCACAGGATCCGGCATCTGCTGGGCGTTGCTGACGACAGTCATGTGGCGGAGCATATCGATTTGCGCGAGTTGCATGGCCTTGAGCTCCACGCGACGGAGCGACGCAGCACGCAGCTTGCGCTCAAGCGTCGACTGGCGCTGCTGCTCCAGCCCTGCGCGCTCTTTCTTGTAGAGTTCTTGCTCCTTCTGCCGCTTGACATCGTCGGCCGACAGCAACCAGAACAGCAAACGGTTCATTTGCTGCACTTCTGGCTGCTTGAACTTCTTTTCGTCAGAAGCGCTCGCACTGGCTTCCGCACCGGCAGCGGCAGTGTCGCCGCCTTCGCTCTTTGTGTTCGGGTCCGCCGAGGAGGAGGAAGACTGCGCCGATTTCTTCTTGGCAGGCGCTTCCTCCTGCTCACCGTCAGACTCGTTCGTCGCGGACGTCGTCTCACTTTCAGTCTTCTTCTCGTCGCTTCCTTCCTCAACTGCTCTTCCAACGTTGGCAGCATCATACGCCTGAGCGATTTCGGCAAATCGCAGACGCTCGTCGCCCAGAATTTGAGCACAACGACCGTAGCCGAGCAGGAAGACACCAATTAGCAGACTGCGATCGGCTTCTTCGTTCCACCAATACGTAATCTGGGTCCAGGGCGGTCGCTCCGAGCCAATATCCGCGAGCTCCATCTTGTTCTTGACTGCATCCACACCGTAGTAGGAAACACGATCATCAAACTCGGCAGTCGTCGGCGGCGGAGGACCCTTCTTGCCTTCCTCGTCATCCTTCATTTCTTCATCTTCAGGGTGTTCTGTCCTGTATTCTTCGTCCAAACGCTCCAACGCAGCGGACACTAAACGTCGCAGACGCCAAAGCATATCCAATCGAATCAATACACGTCGACCACCGCCTTGCTTCAGCTTGAGCACAAAATCTTCGTCCTTCAAGACTGGAGACATCTCCTCTTCGTTCACGATGCCCTCTTTGTGCGCGTGCATCGCAGTGCGAATCATCGACTTGACAAAAGGAGAGTCGTCTTTTGAGGACGCGGTCGGCTCGATGCACGACAGACTACATGCGTAAATGAACTCCCGTGCGAACTGCTCGACCTCGTCGACATTTCGACTGCCACCACTCTGACTGCGGATAATCTCCCAGCGACCGAAGCCATAGTGCATGAGGGCTCGTTGAAGACGATCGCGACCGTTTTGAGTCCAGTCTCGAGGTTCACGCTTCTCTTCAGCCTTCTCGCGTTCTCGTTCCTCGCGCTCACGTTCTTTTCGCTCAGCTTCACGCTCCTTCTTATCAAGTTCATCTTCCGACTCCGAGTCGGAGGCATCGACGCTTTGATTGGCACCGAAGCGTGACACTCTCGTGCGCTTCCGCTGCTGTGGCAGCAAGTCCTCTTCTGGTTCGTCGGGCTCCGTCAAGCCCACGGCCTTCTTCCAGAAATCAGGGTCATCGAGATCAACATCATCCGACGTCGTTGCCGACACAAAACTCGCCTTCGAGAAAGATGATTTCGCTTCTTGTTCGTACTGGATGATTTGGGATGAGCGCTTGAGAATCTGGTCGATGTCTGCAGCACAGAATTGCTCGGCCTCCGTGTCATCATCACGGAACACGTCGTAGGCACCGCGTTTAAGCAGCTCGTCGATCTCCTTCGCCTCTTGAGCCTTTGACGACTTCTTCTTGGATCCTTCTTTCTCTTCCTCGTTCTCTCTCCGCATGTGTGTCAACACAGCCTTATCGAGACCGAGCTTGAGTGAGGCTTTGTGGAACATATGCATCTCGTAAGTCTTACGCGTAATAAGACGGTAGATTTTGACGGAATGTGTCTGGCCGATACGATGCGCACGCGCCTGCGCCTGGAGGTCATTCTGTGGGTTCCAGTCGCTATCAAAAATGATGACCGTATCAGCAGCAGTCAAGTTCAGACCCAAGCCACCTGCCTTCGTCGAAAGCAGCATGACAAAGCGGTTGTACTCGGGCTTCACGAAGCGATCGACGGCAGCCTGACGGTCGTTGCCGCGAATGTTGCCATCGAGTCGCTCGTAGAGATGCCCGACGTAGCGCAAGTAGTCCTCGATGATGTCGAGCACGCGCACCATCTGACTGAAAATCAGCACCTTGTGGCCACCTTCCTTCAGCCGCGGGAGCAGTTTGTCGATGAGCACCATCTTACCACAGCACTTGACCATCATCTCGTGGCGCTGGGCTTCATTCGTGAGACCTTCAATGAGCCGTTCTTCCACGCCATTGTTCAAGTACGGGTGATTGCAGCACTTTCGAAGCTCCATCATGACATTCATAAGGTTGGGGACGTTGTTCGGGTTGCCGCCGCGACTCAGGAACGACGTATTGCGCTCGTAGATAGCACGGTACCACTGCTTCTGCACAGGAGTGAGTTCCACCTCGATGATCGTCTCCTCTTTCGGCGGCAACGACTTCTCGACGTCTTCCTTCTGGCGTCGCAACAAGTAAGGCTTCAGCATCTTGTGAAGATCGGCAACCTGTTGCGCTTCATGGAGGTCCCCAAACTTGTCCAAGAAGTCCTGGACACTCGGGAATGACTTGGCGTCGAGGAAGTTGAGCAGCGCCCACAGTTCTTCCGTCTTGTTTTGCAGCGGCGTACCAGTAAGAAGCACACAATGGTCGCGACGCAAAGAGCGGAGTTGTTCCACGAGACGGGAAGACTGGTTTTTGAGACGATGTGCTTCGTCCACCACGAGACAGCGCCAGCGAATCTTGGACAATATGCCGATATCTTTGATCGCAACTTCGTACGTCGTCACCAAAATGTTAAACTTGAATGGTTTCTTCTTGTCCGGGCGGTTGTGGGAGTCGAGGTAGTAGAATTCGAAGTCACGAATGAGTTCACGCGAATCCGTGTTGCCGTGGTACACGATCGAGTTCATGACTGTCCAGGTGTCACATTCACTCTGCCACTGCGCGATGAGCGACAAAGGGGCGACGACCAGGAACGGACCGCGCGCCTTGATCTTTTCGTTCGTGCGCAGGCTGTCAAGAAACGAAAGCGTCTGGATGGTCTTACCGAGACCCATTTCATCGGCAAGGATACTCGGTCGCTCGTTGTAGTAGTTCCAGAGCAGCCAGTTCAAGCCTTCAAGCTGATATGCGCGCAGCGAGAGCGCCTGGTCCTCACCAAACTTGGGGGATTCTTCGAGCTTGCGGTAGTCACGCAGTGACGGTCGCGGCAGTGCCTCCCACTCTTCCTTCGGTGGTACTATGCAGCGCTGGTTGTACTTGGCGATCGCCTCGTCGTCCTTCAGATCGCACGCACGTTCCCAGGTCGCGTCCGTGTAGGGCAACACACGCCATTTGACCAGATACCGCAGACCATCATCGACAGGAGCGTCCGGGTACGCGGGGTCAGCAGGGATCGCCGCGTCCTGGCGGTGTGCCAAGATGCGGTGAATCTCGAGATACTCGGGGTTGAAATACTCCATCTCGCCAGCGTCATCCAGGTTCTCGCCGTCTTCGAACGCGCTCTTCTCGTGGTGGTGGTGATGGTGGTGATGGCGGTGGTGGTGGTGATGGTGGTGGCCGTGGCCGTGCTTCTCGTGGAACCGCTTGAAGCGCTGCTTGTTGGTCGGATCGATCTCCAGCAGCGTCTCCTTC
>JAMFLL010000402.1:0-39375 GCA_027475725.1 Pythium rhizo-oryzae
CCCGTGCAGCCGAAGACCGCGGCCGTGATGCCGTGGCCCTGCACGCGGCCCACGGGGTTGCGCAGCAGCGCGCGCGTGACCGGCGAGAGCGACGACATTCCTTGCTTCCTGGCCGAGTCGAGTGAGCTCTCCCCCTTTGTGCGGCCGGGCCACAACGTGCGGCTCTTTGCCTGCCACACATGGGGGCGCTTCGCGCAACCTTCGCGTCACCCTCCGAGGGGATCCAGTGGATAGTCAATAGTAGGGGGGAGAGTGGATTGCGGATATTCGAGGGACAAAGGTACTGCTATTTTGGGTTCTGATCTGCCGAGGGAAAGCCTGCGCTAAAACCGGAAGTCAGAATCGAGAGTGTGAGAGAGCGAGCGGAGAGCTCATCAAAAAGTCGGCGGAGCGAGCTTATCCAATCTCCTCTCCTCTCGGGGGCATCGCCAGGGGGGACGACGACGCCACGCCACAGCACTCGCGGACGCGCTCGTTAGACGCCCTTTCCAGTTCCACGCCCTATCGGCCGCCGCGGACGCGCTCCTCCATCCGCGCCGTCGCCGTCGTCGCTTACGCTTGATCGCCGACTCGCCGAGCGGCGTGATCCACGACCCGCAGCGGCGTCTTGTTTAGTCTATCAAGAGAGCACCGCATCAGCGCAGTGAGTTGCCCTCCCCATCCCGCCCTGCTCCAGAACAAGCACATTTCGAAAACGCAATGAAGCTCGGGAATAAGAACGACGTGGCGTACTCGTCGCTGGACCTGGAGCCGCCGACGTCGCCGCCACCGATCCGCCGCAACATGAACGGCGCGAACAGCAGCAGCAGCGCGCAGATCTCGCCGACCTCGAGCGTCGCGACGATCGCCGACACGCCTGGGTCGTCGCGTTCATTCTTCAGCCACCACGCGGACCACCACCACCGCGCCGGAGGTGCCTCGTTCTCAGACGCACCACACGAGTTTTACCGGTCCGCCGTGCTCGAGATTCTGCGCGCCCTCGAAGGGCCGATCCAGAAGCTCGCGTTTGAGATCAAAGGTGCGCTGGTCGCGACCGGGTACGTCTGTTGATTGTTTCGGGACCGTATTTCGACGATGACGCTGACCGCTCCGATCTATTTGTTATCCTCGGCTAGGTTTGCGTCCGTGTGCTATCTGCTCTCGTGGTTCCAGGCCGTGCTTATCCCATTCTTCCTCGCTGTGTTCCTCATGTACCTCGTCGACCCGCTGGTCGAGATCATTGACGTGTCGCCCCGGTACTTTCTGTGCATTTGCACGTCCCGCGGACGCCACGCGCGCCGCAAGTCGCGCGGCTGCTCGCGCGCATTCGCCTCGCTTTGTGCCGTGAGCATCGTGTGCATCTTCTTCGGTCTCCTTGGGTACATCACCGTGCTCTCGGTTCATGGGCTCAATGTCGAGGCATACCAGATGGGCTACAACCACCTGATCGAGGGCGTCGAGCGCGTGCTTTCGCAGATCGGACTGCCCGTGAACATCACCACGACACTCCACGACAACGTCGACAAGGTTGCGCGCATCGTGATCACGCAGACCATGGACCTGTTCTCGGTCATGTTCGTGACCATCATCTACCTGACCTACTTTCTGTGCACGCGCACGCGCGCGAGCGACGCCGGCGGCGCGTGGTCCAAGATCGACCAGGACATCCAGCGGTTCGTCACGCTCAAGGCGTTCCTCTCGCTCTTTGTCGCGCTGCTCGTGACGATCGTGTACGTCTCGCTCAACGTCGGCCTTGCGATCGTGTGGGGCATCTTGACGTTCATTCTCAACTGGATCCCGAACGTTGGCGCGATGATCGCGTCGTTCGCGCCTATCTGCATCATCGCGATCACGCCGTCTGACCTCATGAACCCGATGGAGAAGTTCCTCGCGATGGCGCTGCCCATGTGCTTCCACATGTTCGTGGGCAACTTCATCGAGCCCAAGGTGTTCGGTAAGAAGCTCGAGATGGACCCGGTGATCGTGATCCTGTCGCTATCGGCCTGGGGTCTGCTTTGGGGCGTCGTCGGCATGATGCTGTCGGTACCGCTGACCGCGGCCGCTAAGATCATGCTCAGCCATCTGAAGATGTGGCCCGAGTTCGTGGCGCTGCTCGAAGGGACGTACTTTGCGCGGTACCGCGAGAAGAAGGACTACAAGAAGCACGAGAAAGAAGAAGAGGAGTTCCAAACGATGGAAGTGCGGACAGACATCGAGAAGGACCGGTCCGTGAACGGCGGCCTGCGACCGTAAGTACCCCGGAGAGAGAAGATTGAGGAAGACGGGATCGCATTTTCTGCATTTTTGCCATAGATATGATCCTCGCAGCGGACAGAGAAACCAAACCAAATATAATGCTCCGCGGCGCGGGTTACTTAGTGAATTCATCACACCATAAAGCTCCCAAGCAGCAAAAGCTGTATCAGCATGATCAGGCGAAGTGGCACGTGCTGTCGCCGTGACCCGCGAGTCGCATCGTTGCTTCGGATTGGCGGCCGCATGCAGCGGCACCGCGTCGGATCGCCGTACAATGCCAGACAATGGTCCTCGTCCACGATCTCGATGACGTACTCTTCAAAGTACGGCGGCTTGGCGGCGCGGTTGTCGTTGAGGAACTTGAGCGCGCCGTCGCAGGTGCGCGCCTCGGTGTCGCAGGGTGCATCCGCGAACCCGGCGGGCGTGTTCTCCGGCCCGCACGGGTCGCCGCTGCAGAACCAGTTCTGGCTGCCGTCTTGACACACGTATTCGCCTGACTCGCAGTCGGGCCACACGTTTTCCGGCACGACCGCCGAGTTAGGCGAACAGCTCGTCTCGCGGTCGTCCGGCAGCAAGAGCCCACAGTCGCTGAAGTGCGCCGGCGCCATGCCGTCGGCCACGGAGCGGCAGATCTTGGCGGTCTTAGAGGCATTAAAGAACTCGTTATTGGCCGGCGGCGAGAACGTCAGTGGCTGGTCCGGGTCGCACGCGTAGCAGAAGGCCATAGCCAAGAAGAGCTTGGCTTTGTTGTGGTACTTCTCGCAGGTCGGCCCGGCCTCGATGAGCGCCCCGAACTTGTCGCCCATGTCGGCGTCGTGGGCCGGCAGACAACAGCTCGACGCGCGGTACCAGCTGCAGAACCGCAGCGGTGGTGCATTCTGCGGAGTCCACAGCAACGCGCGTTAGGAGTTGGCCGGAGCGGTCACCGAATGTGGGGACGGACCTTACGGGGCGGCGTCTGGCGGATCTCGCAGACCTCCTCGCTGCGCACGCGCTCCGCCGTGAGCAGGAGGATGACAGGCAGTAGCAGCAGAGCCAGGGCGGGTGCACAGTGGCGAGGTGGCATGGCGTGGAGCTGCTCAGGTCTCAGCGAATGGATCGATCCCGAAAAGCCACGCTTCAACTTGAAGGGTACGATGGTTACGATGTAACCCCAAAATGGGTCGGGTTTCGTTGAGCAACAACCCGGGTTCTCAGGCCAAAACCCATCGCCGCGAGTCTCCTGTTCTTGCGCGGTCTCACTTCTGGGACAGTTTTCATGGGTTCAGTGGCAGAGGGACGGCCCTTTACACGTATTATCAGCCAATCATGTACTGTTCTTAATCATTTCAGCCAACCATTCCCACCATAATCAACAATATCATCCAATCATCTCTCTCTATTCGGGATTGTCCTGCACCTGGCAGATTAGATGACTGCGCTCACAGTGCTGATGCTCCGTTGGCGGGCACTTTTTTCGAGCAAACCTCGCGGCGGAGCGTGGCTTCTCCCGCCGCTCGCGTGTGTGTCAAGCGGTCCCTCGCTTGCTCCCTCGCTTGCTTCCTCAACACGTGTCCCCGTCTCGCTCGTGTCTGCGAGAGCTCCGTTCCTCCCATCGTCACGGTCTCACTTGCGTAAGCCATGGCCGACCTGGCGTCGAACGACTACTATGAGAACCTGGGCGTCGCGCGCTCGGCGACCGAGGACGAGATCAAGAAGGCGTGCGTGTTTCCGATGCGCTTGGGCGCGTCTGTTGGTGACGGCGGTGGGATGTGTACTGAGTGTGGTTGGGTTTGTATGGCAGCTACCGCAAGTTGGCGATCAAGTACCACCCGGACAAGAACCCGCTGAACAAGCTCGAGGCCGAGGAGAACTTCAAGATTGTCGGCGAGGCCTACAACGTGCTCTCAAACAAGGAGACTCGCGAGATCTGTGCGTGGGGCTACCAGCGCGGATACGCATTTGAATGCAGGTGGATTGAGTCTTACAGGACTCGTGTGTGGCCATAGACGACATCTACGGCAAGGAAGGGCTCGAGGATGGCGCCGAGCCCATGACCAAGGAGCGCGCGATGCGCATCTTCCAGGAGTTCTTCCGGTTCGGCGAGGCCATGGACCCGGACGCGCCCGAACGCTCCAAGGGCATCAAGCGCGCGGCCGGCGGCGTCGTGTACGCGCCGATGAAAGGGCTCCTCTACGGTGGCAAATCGGTGCTCAGCGGCGTCGTGATGGGCTCCGCGGCTGTGGTCGTGGGCGCCGGTGCCATGGTCGCGAACGTCGCGATGGGCGTTAAGGAGATGGGGGAGGCCGGTGTGAACGCCGCGCGCAAGAAGAAGCACAACCGCAACTCGAGCGGCGAGGAGAGCAGCGACGCGTCTGCGGCGGAGGGTATGCAGTGGCTTCCAGCACCAGTGTGTGGCTCTGATGGATTGAACGCTGACCATCGGGTTGTGTCTCCTGTGTATTGGAAAACAGCCGCGGCCGACGGCGCCAATGTGAAGCCCACGCCGACGTTCATGGGCGGCCTGAAGAAGGCGACGGTCGGGGCGGTCGCTGCACCAGTTGCGGTACGTTGAAGCATTTGGTGCTGTGGTGATTCCACAACACGAGGTGTTGACATTACCGCTATTTTAATGCAATAGGGACTCGTGACGGGCGGCGGCGTGCTGATCGCGAGCGGTGTCGCCGCGGGCGGCTACGTAGTCGGCGGCTTTGCTGGTGCCGCGACGAACGTGGCGAGCGGCGTGCGAGAGGTCAAGGCTGCGAACCGCATGGAGAAGCAGCGCCAGTCGGAGAAGGCGCAGATTGAAGATGACAAGCGGCGAGCGAGCCAGGCAGACGCCGATGCCGCTGCCGACGCTGCGGCCTCGGCGGGCACTGAGGCATCAGCTAAGACGGAGGAGACAAACGGAGCGAGCCACCACTCGGAGCCCGCAGCGAAGCCCGAGTCCGAATCGAAGGCGCCGGCCCCGGGACCTGCTGTGTATCCCGGTGGCACGGCCCCCTCCGCGCCGCTCGCGGCATGACAATCACGCACGACGCCCATACTAGAGGTAGAATAAGTAGTTTTGAGATGCACTTGAAATAGAGGTGCACAGACGAGAACATGAGATGCAATCGGAGTGGAATTGTTTCCTTTCGTGTGTGGCTTCGGTGGGTCTCTCTATGGAGTGTAGTCTTCTACTAGTGTAGCGTGCTATCGATGGTGAACCCGGCTCCGCCAACCGCGCTCCGGAAGCACTCAAAACCCTGCGCCTCCAGCTCCTTGATCACTTCATCGAGCTCGGCGTCGGACACGCTGGAGGGTACGAGCGACACGGTGCACCCGCCGCCACCTGCACCTGTGAGCTTCGTCGATATCCCGTGCGGCGCGCAGATTCGGACGACATCTTCGATTCGCGCGTGGCCCACACCAAGCTGGTTGAGAATGGCGTGGTTCTGCACGAACTGCGCGCCGAGCACCGCCTCGGTCAGCTCGCCACGAGCGCTCATCTCCGTAAAATTGGTGACAAGCGCTTCGATAGCGTCAAAGCGGGCCTGCATCACCGTAGTGTCGGCGTCGTATCGCTCGCGGACGCCAGCGACGAGCTCTATTGTCGACCTGGGCACGCACGTGTTGACAATGAGGAACCGAAAGTGTGTCAAGTCGCACGCAATGCGACTGAAGCTCGGCGTTGGGAACTTCCGGAAGAGCAGCGCACCGCCAAACGCCGAGACGGTGTTGTCAACGCCCGACGGGGAGCCGTGGAGAAGGATCTCGGACGCGAACGCGAACCGGTTCACGAGCTCGAGCGTGGCGTTGGCCTCGCGTGGCGAAATGGGCTGCACGCGGAACCGCTCGAGCGCGCCAGCGAGAGCGACACTGAACGCTGCGGACGACCCGAGCCCGGCCCCGATCGGGAAGGTTTCAGATGATGTATGGACTCGTAGGCCTCCGATCTGGCTACGGAATACGAAACAGCGTTAGAGGCGCGCCACTCTTCACCTTCGCTGAAAGAAAGCAACCTTACCCGGTCATAAGCGGAGACGAATGGAGCAACGCGCAGCTCAAGAAGATGGCCGGTCGCAGCGCCTTGGCGTTGTCTGCGTGCTCACCCTGCATGAGCTCGTCGATGCGCGCCAGCATGTCGGCCTCGGGCGCCGGCAGGAAGCCGTCGTCGCTGGCGACGTCGCCGATGACGCGGCGCAACGACGAGAAACCGAAGCGCCGCCTCAGCGCCTCCGCCGAGGCCGCGAGCCCATCGCCCGCGGGCAGCTGCTTGTCGTGGATGCCGTCGAAGACGAACTCGACGGACGCGTCCAGCTCCTCGACGCGCTCCTACAGAGAGAGACATTCATTCACGAAGATCTCAGTTTCGTGTGCATGTTCGGCGGACGGAATGTTCTCCCAACGTACAATCGCGACCGCGAGCCGCAGGTCCGTGAGCGCCGCAGCCACGGACGGGCAGCCGTAGACGACCGCGTGCTCGCCGAAGAGCAGCACTTTGGCGGGCGCCGAGACGCGCACGCGCTGCGGGAGGTAGTACTCGGCCATGACGGCGGACGTTGGATGAGGCAGCGGGCGTGTGCTTTCACCGAGAATCAGTATCTTTGTTTTAAACCTATATTCTCTGTGTGCTGTCGAACTAGGTTTAATTCAAAGTATACGTGTATACTTGAATAACCCAGAGACGCCTTCCACGATGAAGAGAAAAACCTCGCTTCTCACTTGGCCAGGTGGCAAAGGGGGGGGGGGGGATATTGCTTCTGGCCGCCTGTGGTTTTTACGCGTCGCCCAACAAACAGCGCTCTTGTCCCAACGCAGTATTTACGTGTCTCCCAACACCAAGGTACGGAAGTTGGCGCGCGCCGCATTTGAAGTTACCGAATGGCTTCCGTTCCCAACAACTGACCCCCCCCCCCATGATGGCCGCGCAGTCGTTGCAGCAGGACCCGCCGCGCGCGCGATGGCGGACGAGGGCGATGCCATGGCGATGATGGGCGTCGTGGGCGACGACGCGAGCGCCAGCGCCGCGACGCTGTTTGACTATGCGATGGCGTCCACGTACAACGCCGCGGCCAACGATCCGCACGACGCCAACGATCCCCACGCCAACGCCGACGCGGCCAACGATGCGAATAATGGGCCGGCCGCTGCGACGACGACCACGCCAACAACCACCACGACGACCAGCGAGGCGATGGCGATGGCCATGACCGCGGGGCTGGGCGCGATCCACGCGCCAGCGACGACCACGACGACGCCCACGACGACGGCACCCACGACCACTGTCCACGGCCACGGCGGCGTGACCACGGCGGCGCTGTTCAACCACGAGCTGGACGGCGAGCTCGCGCTGCCCGACAAGAAGACGGGCCGGCCGAGCCACCCGGCGTGGGAGCACTTTGTGCGCGGCTCCAAGCGCAACCGGTTCCACCACCACGCGTACTGCAAGTACTGCTCCGCGCACGGCGCCGAGCCCGTGCCCGTGCGCGGCGTCTCGGGCAACATGATCCGCCACCTGCAAAAGTGCGTCTACTGCCCCGAGGAGATCGTGCTGCAGCTGCGCGTGCTCTGCGCACAGAAGGACGCGGTCAACTACAACAAGCGGCACCACCACCACCAGGCGCACCCAGCGCTCAGCGCCGACGCCGTCGACAGCATGATCCAGGCCAGCGCCGCTGCCGCCGCCGCCGCCGCCGCTGCGGCCACCGGCGATGGCACTGTCCCAAGCGCGCCCAAGAAGCTCAAGCGGGTCGGCGAAGCCGCGAGCTACAGCGGCCCGGCCGCCCCGGGAGGTCCGGCTCCTGACGCGCTCGCATCCTTGCAGTTTCCGGCGGGAGTGGCGTCGGCCACGCGCTCGACGTTCGCAGGCGGCAAGACCTCGTCGACGACGACCAAGCCCAAGGCTCGGCAAACCACCGCACACTCTCGCAGCGTCGGCTCCTCGCCGTCCACAACCACTCCACCGCCGCAGCATACTGCCATTAACCAAGCGGCGCTGAATCGGTTGGTCCTTCGTGCTACACTGTCAAGCGGCATTCCACTGGACTGGATGTCTATGGAAGAAGCGTGTCGGCTCTCGATGACGCCATCACCGGCGACGCAGTCGCCAAGTGTCATTCTTCCGTCGCGTGTCGCTGTTTACAACAAAGACCTCGTCTCATCGCTGGCCGCTGCCTCTTTTGAGACCCATATCTCGCGACTGAAAGAAGAAGCCAGCTTTGGGAGCACGCTGACCATCAACTATTGGTTCAACAAGGCGGAGCGAACAAACCTCATGCTATTCTCGCTAATCAACGCACACGGCGAAGCGACTGCGTGGAAGCTTGTCGATGTGGGCGCTGAAGACGTGACTCTGGAGGAGCTATCAACGCAAATCAAGAGCGCGGTCGTCGCACTTGGTGAAGAAGGCGTCCAACTGATCGCGATTGTGACCGACAACCTTCTTGCCTATGCTGCGGCAAAGACCGCGGTCACGACCAGCGACGATTCCACATCGCCTATCGCGGTGCTGCCGTCCTTTGAAGCTTTCCTCGTCAATGCCATGGGAGTCATCCTCACGATTTCGGAGGCACACATCGAGACCATGGGCCATGTCATCGAGCTGGTCGCCGCATTTAGCAATGCCCGTCTTCGCGACACTCTGCGACGGGAATGTGGTGATCCAGATGCAACGCTGGTCCTCCCGTGCAAGGACAAATGGTTTTCATTTATCGACTGTATCGACTCGGTGCGACAGTTCGAAGATATGATCAAGATCATCGGACTCCGAGTCGTGATCCATCAATCGGAAGCTGCAGTTGTGCAACGCGGAGAGGAAAGTACGGACACCTCCTCGAGCAGCAAGGTGCAAAGCGTGTTATCAGGCAGTGTGCCTGATGTCCCAGCTCGCGTGCTCGAAACCATTCAGAACCCGCAGTTCTGGGAGACCGTCGTGTCGCTGAGCGAGCTCATGTCACCAATTAAGGAAACTTACAAGGTCATGCTGAGCCATAACACAGCATTGCAGTCGACCGCCCCGACAGCAAACGCGATTCCTCCCAACAGGAGCACTAGCAGCGCGATCATGACGTTCTCCATCTCGGACGTCTTCTACCAGCTCGGCCGTATGTATCAACAGTACACTGCAATCATCACGGACTGGGAAGAGAATCCTAGCGCTTCGCGTACTGTCAGCCACGTCCGATACCTGCAAGAGCAAGTCAACAAGACGTGGAAGCTCTACGACCAGCCACTAATGTTCCTTGCGTACACGCTCAACTACAACATGGCAGCCCCTCTTGTTGCACGCAATTTGCCGGCGCTGCAATGGCTCTCGATCGGAAAGTACGCCAAGGAGTACTTCCGGCGATGGTTTTGTGTTGTGTCGGGCCCTGCTAGCCGTCCGAGAGGATCGGCCCTAAGTGAAGAAGCGTCAACACAGTTCCTGGAGGATATATTGGCGTTCAAGGAGCGCAAGTACCCGTTCGACGCGGAGTCGGTATGTGATTTCGAGAATCCGCGGGCGTTTTACCAGCTCATTTCCGACTCCAATCCTCTGATGCACCTATTCGGCACTCGTCTGTTCAGTTTTGCGACGTCCGTGCCACAGCTGGCTCGTGTCGTTCCCGGCAAGAGCAGTGTAACTCGCGTCTCAACTTCCGCGTGTTCCCAGGACTTGCTGTTTCCTCTCCTTCAAGTGAACTTGCGCCAAAGAACATCGTCAAGGACCCAGGCCTCGAAGAACTTTATGGCATCCCTGTTGCAAGGTGGTCGCAGCACACGCCGGCCATCAAATAGTGACAACTCGGTGGCAGCATCAGACATTGACAGTGATGCTGTACCGAGCAGCAGTTCATCTCTTCTCGTCAGTTCGAGCGCGCCTACGTCCAGTGGAATCTGGAACGATCGTGAGTGGCGACTCTTGGCCAAGCAATGGAAAGTGGAATGGGAGCACGAAGGGAACGTCGGAAACGTTCTAGACACTGTTGCAAGCTTGAGCTCGACGACTGGCGTGGCGTCTCGCCTACTCGTGGACCTGTTGTCTTTGGACCAAATTTTCAAGGACAAGCTTCCGTCCCGACTCCAGCAGAGCCGAGAAGAAGAGGCTGTGGTCGACGTTTAGTTCAGTGTACCGTAGGATCTATGATCTACGAGCTACTCGGAGGCATGAGCCAGTGCGGAATCCCGCTCGTCGGATGGTATGCTGTTGTACATCTCCTCCAGTGCGTCCGAGTCGAGATCGCCGTTCGAGATGAGCTCCAGTTCCTCTAGCGCGCGACTCAACGACGCATATCTGGAGCAACGAGTAGGAAGGAAGTGAGAGGCACAGTGCATAGTATCCGGATCGAAATTAACAAGTACGTACGTTCCCCGTAGTGTGTCCATGCGTTCTTCTTTGCCGACGATAGAGTCTTTCATGGTCGAGCATCGATTCTGGTGCTTGAGCGTGCGCTTCGCGGCGTCGTGGACTTGCTTCTCCAGCGCCGCGAGCGTCACTTCGGATTGACGTAGCCACGTGTCCTTGGGTGGCTCCAGGAACCGGTTCGCGGCGTCGTCGTCGTCCGTCGCAGGCTCCTCGCCTGTGGGCTTGCGTGCCGAGTTGGACGCACGAGGACTGGTGCGTGCATTAAACGCAGCCGGTTTAGAATCCCAATGTCAGAAGGGCACGCACCGAAGCGCAAAGCTTACCTGCTGGTGTTATTGTTGTTGTTGCTTGGGCTGTTGGCCGTCTTCGGCTGCCTCGGCGCGGCACTGGGCCGCGCGCCCGTGACCCCGGCGGCCGTTGGCGACGTGAGTGCGGCAGCGGCAATCTCAGTCGTGGCAGTTGGCGTGGACGACCGGCTCGGACGCGGCTGCGACGGTGGCTTATTGGCCCCGCCGCTGCCGCCGTCTCTCGCACCCGCCGGCGGCTGTGGCGTCCGCCCGACGCTGTTGCTGCGCGAGTTCGGCTTCTTCTTCCCGTCCATCTTTCCGTCAACAGCACGAGACAAACAAGAGACCAACCAGGCACATGAGGGCGAACGAGTGCACGAAACGACGCGGGAGCCTTGAGAAATAGAATGTAGCCATGTATCTCAACACTGCAACGTGCTTCGATTGAGCACTGCCAAACGCTAACGCTACCTTATCATAGATCAGTCACGGCGCGTCGGGGCGCGACGGCCCCAGTAGGCGCGTCGTCGAGTCGTCCGACCCGCTCCCTTCCTCGCCGCCTTCTTCATCGTCGTGACCACCTCGAGCACGATCTGCTTCGATCTTGGACTCCTCGGCCATCATCACCTCCACCTCGTTTGTCCTGTCGGTACTGAACCGTGCCTTCGTTTCCTCGGCCTCCACGGCAGTGGGCGTATGCAGCGGCTGTGTGGCGCTCACGGGTGCAGCGGGCGTCGCGAGCGTCTCCTTGGGCAGCGGGTGCCACGTCTTCATGTCGTGGCGCACGTTCTGGGGGCACCGCGGGCACTGCGTCGCCAGGTGATCCCACATGCCGTGGACCACGCTGCGCGCCACTTTGATCTCCTCGATCGCCTCAACCTCGCCCTTGCGCAGCGTGTGGCGCTGGTGGATGTGGGCGCCGCACAGCGCGCACGCTACGTCCTTTTCTTCGCTGTGCGTCACGCTCAAGTGCGGCGAATGCTGCGTCTGCTCGCTTGAGGCATGCGGGTGCGTAAAGTACTGCCAAATCGGATGTCGCGGATGACCGTGCGTGCGCCACGCCTCGACCTTCGCTTCCAGCTCGGCCACGTCACCGCGACTCAGCTCCTGGTGGTGCCGCAGCTCCGCGGGCGACGCGAGCGCGCCGTGGCGCGGTAGCGCGGGTACGTGGCGCGGGAGGTCCATGTGGCGATCGGCGGCACCATTTCCAGGTATTCGCGCGCTACGACGTTATCGGGGGTCAGGAGGCGTGTGCGCTCGTGCGGCGGCTGCTCCTCCATGGCGGACGCCAATTCCTTAGCGAAGCTTGCACAATGTGGGCGACAGAAAGGATCGGGATCCGGCGGTTTGGGTGGGGACCCCGTGGAGGAACCCTGTGGCGGGTCTCAGATATTTTCTTCCGGGCCCCTCAAAAATAAACGCGAGGCGCACGTCCCATCAAACAAACACAGACAGATAGCGAGGTTAGCCGGAGGGGGCTGGCGCTCCATCTCTTGATCTAGTAAGCGATCCTGTGATCACGGACGGCCGCGTACACGAGATGTTCTACCTGCACATGACCCCACCCGTGGCGACGCCCCCGTCAGCGTCCAGCGCGGCCTCATCCCGGCTGCCCACGCCGTCGGCGAGCCGGCCCAAGTCGGCAGCGCCGGCGATCTGCGTGCCCACGATGGGGCCGCCGTCGACGGCCTCGTCGATTGCCGTCGTGGCGGCCGCATCGGCAAAAAGCGGCCTGAACCCGCATGCGCTGGCCACGCCATCGCCGCGCGCGGCGGCCTACGTGGGCTTTTCGCCGCGCGTGCCGTCGGCACCACGCCTCACGGCGGCGACACCGGCAACCACGACCATCGGCGGCTCGTTCCAGCACGTTCTCCAAGCCAGCAGCACGGCGTCACCGCGGCGACTGAGTTACAGTAGTGATTCCGGTCGCATAGGGCCATTGTCGCTGCCCTCGAGTGGCAGCGCCAGTGCTCCGAATGACGGCGGTGGTGCCACGGAGCTTCGCACGTCCACAGCCACAGCGAACGTGTATCACGCAATGACGGCCCGCAAAAGCGCCGAGGAGACGGCCAAGCAGCTCGCGCGACGCATTGCGCACTTCCGCGCGCAGGAAGAAAAAGTGCTGCGCGAAGTCCACCAGATGAAGCAGCGGCTGGAGAACTTGCTGACTACACACGACGCGAACGATGTGAAGAGCAAGCCCTCGCACGCGCTGAAGAGGCCGATGTCGGCGATGACGACCCACGCGTCCCGTATGGGCCAGCGCGGCGACGTGAAGGCGCCGAGAAGCCGCGAGCAGCTCCAGTTTCTGAATGTTGGTGTACGAGCCATATGTACTGTTCTGGTCACCCTCACTGACCGCTCTCCTTGGTGTGATGTGCGGTTCTTGACACCCACAGAAGCAGCGTCGTGTGCTACAGAATCGCAACAGCGAAGCCGCGCGGCAACAGAAGGAGAAGCGACAGGTGGGTGGCTTTCATGTGATGGAAGATCCGGAAGGTATCGCTGACAATAAACTATGCGACTCCCGCAGGCGGCGTTGGAGCTGCAGCGACAGAAAGAGGCGGCGGAGCAGACCCGCCGCGCGGCGATCAAGGCTCGGATACAGCACGAGCGGCAGCTCGCGATCGACGAGCGCGCGGCGCGACAGCAGCAGCTGCTCGACCTGCTGGAGCAGCAGCACCACGCACGGCTGCGTCAGGAGCAGGCGCGCGAGATGCAGGTCCAGCAGCGCATCAACGATATGCGCGAGGAAGAGAAGAACATTGCGCTGCGTCTGCAGGCGCTTCAAGTGCACCAAGAGCACGTCAAGCGCGGGCTCGAGGGCGCCTCGCGAAGCGTACGTACCTCGCGATCTACTCCTTCGAAGGTCTCTGCTCGTGGTGGTTTGACCTGCCGTGTTCTGGCTGTTTCTTTGCGTCCAGCCGTCCCCAAAGCGCAAGTCGCCGCCGCGGCCGCAGTCCGCGCGGCCAGCGCCACCGCCGACGCTGCGCGCCGCCAGCCCACGCGTCGAGCCGTTTGTGAGCGCGCCGAGCGAGCCCAAGTCAATGTCGTCGTAGGAATATATGGCTACATTTTGCTGGGATCTTACCGACTTTGCTATACCGGTATCTCACCGGTTTTTGGCGCCAACTCTCCTTCTGGCTGGTGCAACACAAATCAAGGACACCATGGAGCGAGCCGAGCGCCGGCTCGCGTTCTTCCTCGCGGCGCTGCGCTGCCCCGCGTACCTGGCGCCCACGCGCGAGCGCGTCGCCGCGCCGGCCTTCCGCCGTACGCTGCTGCTGTGGCTCTACGCGGTGTACACGCGGCCGGCGCTGCGGCTCGCGGGCGAGGCCCAGTGGGCGCAGGACGAGCCGTCGGACGAGCAGCTGCTCCGGTGGCTGCGGCTCGTGCTGGGCGTTAACGCCGACGGAGACTGCGCCGCGCTGCTCGAGGCCGACGGGCTATCACAAGACACGCTCACACAGCTCGTGCTTGTGGCCGAGACGGTGCGGGGCCGCGTGGAGGTCGAGGTGAGAGAGACTGCTTTGTGGTGCATATATAGTGCACTTTGACGATCCCAGTGACTATGCATGACACTTGGTGGCGGGGCAGGAACAAGGGGACGCCGTGGTGCTTGCGAGTGCCGGAAGCTTTGTCACAGACCTCGCCGACCATCAGGTGGGCGTCGCGTCGGCAGAGATGTTGGGCGGTCTTGGTGTAGAGCTCATCTTACACCACTGATCTTGGACCAGGAATCTTTGGTGGACGACCGGTGCGAGATCTTCCCGAGAAGCATCCAGATGATGGCGAATGAACTGCGCCAAGGCACGGCCCACGCAGAGCTCACGAGCCTGTTCGATGACGACATCGCCTCCCTCCAGCGGGTGAGAATGCGCTGCCCACAGAAGTGTACTCGGGCGAAACCTCTCGGTCCTCATTGCTCCTCCTTTGTCCATGCACAGCAACTGGATGCTCTTGACGGCCGAATTCTGACAGCAAAAGATCACCTTCAGGGCTTACAGAGCACATCAGTCAATTCGTTCGACGATGCGCAACGAGATTCCAAGGTATGTGGAGCGCTGGTGTGCCATGAATTCATGTTCACGCTGACGAAGCTGCCGCCTGACAGTCCCTGAGCGAGGAGCTCGGCCGATACCTTTTGGAGTGCGTCGATCTCGTCGAACGGTACATACATGTTTCATTCTTCTCTCAGACTCGCTTCTCGCAATGGCTCACAAAGCTTCTGCGTTGTGCGTAGTGTGACGGCAATGTTCAAGACCGACTTGGCGCCCTGGACAAACCCTCCTAAGCCGAACCTCGTCGGCCTCGGCCACGCTGCCGCGTCCGCATACGAGAGCATCGACCACGTGTTGCGATTCCTCGAAAACACACAGGTGCAGTAGTAGAACACGTGAGAGATCATGGAATTTGTTGGTGACCCTCGCCTACGGGCTGTTCTTGTAGTCGTTCGCGTCAGCGGGGCGGGACAAGCGGCAAGTGCAAGCCACGCTGGATGTCGCAAAAGAGTACGTTGGTGCTGTAGATGAACGTGCATGGAGGGTGGTGACCAAATACTCACGCTCGTCATGACTTTCATGGTTCTCCAGGTGCCAGGGACTCGTCGACCGCATCTCTCCGGGACTCCGAGACCAACTGCACACACTCGAGATGGCGCTCGCGACAGCAAGCTCGCACCATGCAAACCCATAGGAGAAGTACCTCCGAGTCGGACTGCGGAGGAGGACATTCGCCCATCAAATCCACACTCTCACCAAAACCACCGCGAACGTCAAGTTCAATCTGCACAAAATGAACCTACACTCCAGAGTAATCTTTGCCAACGTATGATTGGCTAAATATACTGAATAACTACAAGTCATTGGTTGAAACTACAACCACAACGGAGAAAAGCGCCCTTCAGCCACGTTTTGGTGTGAAAAGCTCTCCGCCCACACACAACAACGCCAGCCAGCGCGAGCTTCCAATTGCGACGCCCACGGCGCGACGCATCGCGATCTCGTGCCACGCGGCTCGCCGGGATAACGACGCCCTAACCTCTGTGTAGCCATCTCTGCTGTTTGTGTACTGCCGCCCCCGCATGCTGCGCGCGCGTCCCACGGCCGAGGACCGCGACGGCGGCGACAGCGACGCGCCGGCGCCGCGGCGCATGGCCGTGCCGGGCATCCAGAACCTCGGCAACACGTGCTTCTTCAACGCGATCCTCCAGGCGCTCGCGGCCACCGACAGCGTGCGCGAGTACCTCGCGCAGGTGCTCGCGCAGTCGCAGCAGCGCCGCCACCAAGTGCCCTTCACCAAGGCGCTCGCCGAGTGCATCATCAGTGCGTTGGGTTGTTGGTTGTTGGGAGTATGTTCTATTGGGGCTTCGTTGGCTGACCATAAACGTTGGGAAAACACTGTGTGGAGTTAGACCTCGCGGCCGTGGACGAGCACGAGCCGCACGCGACGGTCGTCCCCAAGGACCTAAACCGCGCGCTGTGCAACAAGCTCGTGGCCTTCCGGGGACATAAACAACAGGTATGGCCGCGTCGGCTTTGTGCTTTTGTTGGTGTTGGCCGGGACTATCCGTCGAGCTGCGTCTAACGCCTTTCCAAATCATAATTGAATTATTTCTCTCCCTTGCTCGCATTAGGATTCGCAAGAGCTGCTGCAGTTCCTCATCAGCATGGTCAACGACGAGCAGAAGGAGTGCGCGCGCAGCGACGGCGGGCTTAAAGACTTCTTCTCGGCGCTCGGCGTCGGCTCGCTCACTGGCAGCGCGAGCAGCAGCACCGCGAGCTCGTCGTTCGGCGGCTCCATCAGCGACCTCTGCTTCGAAGAGTCCATGGAGGAGCGCCGCTGGAACCCGCTCTACGGACTCCAAGTCGACTTGCTGCAGTGCTCACAGTGTGGGCTTCACCGGCCGATGACGAACCGCCGCTTCCTCGACGTGTCGCTGTCGTTTGCTGACGACACGACCAGCCGCAAGCCTGTGACGCTCTGGGAATGTCTGTCGACATACACGTCGCCTGAGGTGATTTCGGGTGTCGAGTGTAGCTTCTGCACGGCCACCGAGGAGCTCAAGCTCAAGCGGCGCGAGCGCGACGAGCTGCAGCAGCGCGTGGACGCAGCGACGGACGAGTGTGACGTCGAAACGGAACTCGCGCTCCACCAGCTCAAAGAAGATGTGTATCGGCTGGACGCACTGGTAACCAAGGTCGACGAGATCTTCCAGTTCGACGTGTCGGATGAGCGCTGCCGAGCGCTCCACAACTGCTACAAGCGCCTCCAGTTTTCGCGTTGCCCGGATGTGCTGTGCTTCCACTTCAACCGCAAGGTTTTCCATGCACGCAGCGGCAGCACCCGCAAACTCGATACGCACGTCGTGTTTCCGATCGAGCTAGATATGAGTCCGTTCTGCCGCTTCGAGCAACCAGCCAATGGCGTTTCGACCGGAACCAAGACAAATGGGCACGGCGCGCATGCGAATGGCAACGGCAACGGTCTTGGGAAGTCCCATCACGCAGCCAAGAGCCATCACCAGCATCACCACCCGCCTCGACCTGTGCCGCTTGCACCGCGTGGCATTGCCATGAGTGACCGCCGGCACCAGATCTACGAGTTGGTCGCTGTCGTGCTGCACCACGGTAACGATCGGTACGGTCACTTCACGGCGTTCCGTCGAGAACGCCGCTCGTCGCAGTGGTTCTTCATTTCGGACAACAGCGTGCGAGAGGCGAGCGAGGACGAAGTGCTCGCAAGCTGCGCGTACATGCTATTTTACGAGCGCAAGTATCGGTCCGAGTCGTCTGTGGGGGCTGCCAGCAGCAAGATCAACGGGCACTCACCGCTCAATGGAACTAAAGCTATTGGCGCGTTGAATGGTCATCACGTAAACGGATTTCGCAAGCAAACCGAGCATGCCGAGGACGCCGAAGAGGACGACGAAGAGGCGCTGTCTCGCGTGCCGGACGAGTCAACGCTTCTTTCTCGGAATCGATAAAGTTCGCAGTCGGTTCCCTTCTTCAAGCGCGCGTGGTTGATATAGTCGTACTCGATGGACGCTGTTCATGAACCCCTCGAGAGCTCTGCCTCGCCAAAGCCAGATCGAGTTGGATGGATACTTCGTGTGGTCGAGACCGCTTAGCGGAACTTGAAATGCTCACTGCATGTGGTCGACGAGCGCAGCGCACCTGAGGTACTACGTAGTAACTCCACAAGCGACTTGTTTCATGCGAGATGGATTCAAGAGAAATGCCAAAATACGATTACTTATCCCCGGAGCTTGTGCTCTCAAAAGCTATCCTTTTACATTCTGTGGTGATCGAAAGGATGACAGTGGACTGGTATGAGTGTAGCTCGCTGAAACGTGTTCACCTGCGCGAGTGTGTGTATATCTGCGTGCATTGGAGTGTCCCATGGAGCCAGGTCTGCATCTAGTCGAAGCCATACTCCTGTCTGCACTTCTTGACGACGCCCATAAGGAAGGCGCTGCGGTTTCGCACCGCGACCAGGTTAGCGGTTCCAAACCGCTTGAGCACGTCGTTCGCGAGCCCCTCGGACAGCTGGCCGAGCACCTCGTAGCATTTTTCGCTCAGATCGTCCAGCGACGGCAAGATGCGGCTATTGACGAGACTCACCAAGTGATTCTGGATCGCCACAGGGAGCGCTGCGATGGCCTTATCAATCGTGGGGTGACTAGAGAATCGGCCACCAGTGGGCACTCCACTCGGAGCCGAGTACTGCACAGGGGCGGCGCCGTGCGCTTGGTTCCACGCCTGTGGCGCATCATAACCAACAGGCGCGGCCGCCATTGCTGGGTGCATTTGATGGTCGCGAAAGTGGGGTGTACCTGCAGTATGTTCGAGAGAGTGATGATGTCCCACAGGTACAGGGGCAGATACACCGGTGTATCCATGCTGCGGTGCTGGTGCGTTTGAAAAGTGTTGCTCTGGCTGGTGTGCCGGGTGCTGCTGATGAAACGTCGTGCCAGGTACATGCGCAGGACGCGGTGCCGAAACGACGTTGCGTGGATCGCTGGAAGTGGAGCCGCGCTCTTGCACGCGGTTGATGATGCCAACAAGAAACCCGTTGACGTTGCCAATCTGTCCGAGATCTGCCTCCATGAACTTCTCAATGGCTGTGACGGCGGTCGATTCCGGGAGGTGGTTGAGTCGGGACAACACATTGTCGTTGATGGCTTCGCGAAGACGTCTAGCGGCAATAAGCCCATCAAGGAGAGTTCGTACTCTCGTTGGCAGGCGGTTGTACACATCAGACTTCTCGATGAGACCTCGGGTCTCCACAGCGACCGGGGCCGCTTCAGCGGATACCACATCAGCACCACCCTGCCGACGCCGACGCGGATCGGAAGGCTTTCCAGCCGGAGCGGAAGTTGGTGCGACAGGGGCAACCGTATCAGTATTCGTCACTGGAGGGTTCGTCGCTGCCGATGCATCTTGGTTTTGACGTGGAGCCGGGTTTTCCTTTATCTCACGACCAAACTCGTCCAGTTGCGGCTTTGCAGAAACAACGGGGGCCGTTGGCTTCGGTAGTTTGATTGATACAGCGCATGGCGCACTGGGGGTCGAGATTGTACCAGGCTTATCTTGTCGAAGGGGAATCTTGACGGTCGACATGCCACTGAGGGGAATCGGCGGGGCGTATCCGTACGCGAACAGCCCAGAGTCTGCCGTCGCATCATCGATGAAAACGGACACCGGCCTCAGGGAGCTGATAGAGGGGTTTTCGCTGAGGTACTCCTTGCAGAGGCGCAGAATGAGCTCGTTCTTGTCGCGAACGTCTTTCATCGGCGTGCGCGTGAATCGAGCGACGATCGCGCACTGCGCAAACTCGGGTAGTTGCGCGATACCGGAAAACGCAGCTCGACTGACTTGTGCAATGCGAAACTCGCCGGTAGACTCAAAGTCGGTCAAACGATCCCACGCTGAGTTCTTCAACCCTCGCTGGTCCACCTTGTGGACGGTGCTGCGCGGCCGCTTCGGGCTGCGGGTCGACGCGTTCGAGGCCGTCGGGGACGCGGCAGAGCCCACTGTTGGCGTGTCCGACAGCTTCCGCTTACGCACGGGACTGCCGTTCGTCGCACTGGCGCCTGCGTTCTCCTCAGCGCCTGCATCGAAGTCCTTGGTGGGATTCGCAGGGTCATACTCGTCTTGCGCGTGGTCCGTCGGCTCTTCGCTCCCCGCGAACTCGTGAGAGTCTACATCCATGTCGTGCGTCGGATTCGCCGGGTCGTACTCGTCGTCATTGTGTTGATCATCACCACCATTGTCGCCGTTGTCGTCGTCGTGGACGGCAGCTTGGTCGCCGCCCGCATCATCGTTGTACCGCTCGTCTTCGTCATCCGTCTCCTCGTCGTCCTGGTGGTGCTCGTCGTGCGCCGCATCTTGCGCATCAGCTCTATTCGCATCCGCTGTTTTCTTCTGCTCAACATCACCACCGCCGGCGCTCGACGCGACGACGGTCTCGTCGGCCGCACCCGCCACGACGACCATATCGCTGTCGCCGGCCACATTGGCCGCGTCCTCCCCTGGAGCAGCGTCCACAGCGGTTACGTCGTCCGCCACGAGGCCAACGACCGGAACGCCGTCGTCTCCCACTGACGGTCCCTCTTCGCGTGCGTCCACCGCAGCGTCCTGCTCGCCGCTGAGGGCGACGGCGTCCACCGGCTCGGCGGGCGCCTCAGCCGCTCCTTCCGTATCTTCCACGCACTCGTCGGACGTCGCAGTCACATCGTTTGAATCCTCACGCATCGGAGCGTCGGGCGCGCGCACTTCAGGCGCCGCAGCGGGCGCCTGGGCGACGCTGTCGCCTTCGTTGGCTTCGCGCGGACTCGCCATCGTCGTGCAGCTCACGAGTCCTCCGCCACGCCTTTCGCTTTCCACGCCGCGAGCCGACGCGCGACATTCGCGCCGCATTCGTGCAACATGCGTGCCGGTACCTAATCTAGGGACACTCGTCCCTTGTTTGGATTCTATTCGTAAGAATGTGTATTTACGTGTCTGTCTGATTATTTACGTCACGAAGACGAGGCCCACAATGCCCCTCCGTCTCATCGCTCGTTTCCGGGCCACCTTCCAAGTTGAATTTGCAAACACCATTATCCTGTCTCGCACGGTACGCACCTCGCGCCATACTTCAACCAAGTCAAATCCCACGCTCCAGCTGGGGTGGCCACGTTCAAGCTGACGGCACGGCGCTGGCGCCGGCCAATCCGGGGCGTTCGTCTGCAGCCGTCTCCAAGGCGGCAGCACGCGGATCTGTCGGAGCTGCCTCGCCCCCCAGCGCTTGCGCGTGCGTGTTCGCTCGTTGCGCTGTCACTCACTCGCGGATTCGCCCCCACAGCACGCGTCACGAGAGAGACCGAAGCCATGTTCGTCGTGCGCCACGCCCCCCGTCGCGCGTTCCGCGCCGCGCAGCAGCAGCAGGCGCGCGCGATGGCCTCGGCCGGCCGCGCGTCCTTCAACTGGAAGGACCCGCTCCACCTGGACGAGCAGCTCACGGAGGAGGAGCTCCTCATCAAGGTAGGCTTCCCTAGCACGACTTGCTGTCTTTCCAAGTGGCGGCGGTTTTTTGCTGACTAGATGCGTTATTGGGGGATCATAGAAATCGGCCAACGACTACTGCCAGGGCAAGCTCCTGCCGCGCATCGTCGAGGCCAACCGCAACGCCAAGTTCGACAAGAGCATCATGCGTGAGATGGGCGAGCTCGGCTTCTTGGGCCCCACGATCGAGGGCTACGGCTGCGCCGGCGTCGGCTACGTGTCGTACGGCTTGATTGCGAACGCCGTGGAGCAGGTGGACAGCGCCTACCGCTCGGCCATGAGCGTGCAGTCGTCGCTTGTGATGCACCCGATCAACACGTTCGGTTCGGAGGAGCAGAAGGAGAAGTACCTCCCGCGCCTCGCGACCGGCGAGCTCATCGGCTGCTTCGGCCTCACCGAGCCCAACCACGGCTCGGACCCGGCGTCGATGGAGACGCGTGCCAAGCTCCAGGGCGGCAAGTACATCCTCAACGGCTCCAAGAACTGGATCACGAACGCGCCGATCGCCGACGTGTTCCTCATCTGGGCCAAGGACGATGAGGGTGACATCCGCGGCTTCATCCTGGAGAAGGTAAGGCAGCGGATTTGACTTGAGCTGTTTTCCGTGGTGCCGCGTGCTAATATCAAGTGCTCGCTATGGTGCTAGGACTTCCCTGGTCTCTCGACCCAGTACATTGACGGCAAGGCCACGCTAATGGCGTCGGCCACGGGCATGATCTTCATGGAGGACGTGGAGGTTCCGAAGGAGAACATGCTGCCGAAGGTCAAGGGCCTTAAGGGTCCATTCACGTGCCTCAACAGCGCCCGCTACGGCATCTCGTGGGGTGCGCTCGGCGCTGCTTGTAAGTGATTCTTACTGTCCTCAGTGGACTACTGTTTGGGGAGTGAAACTGACAAATTGCCTCAATCAACAGACTCGTGCCTGAACGTGGCCCGCCAGTACACGCTCGACCGTAGCCAGTTTGGCGCACCGCTCGCCGCGAACCAGCTCATCCAGAAGAAGCTCGCGGACATGGTCACGGAGATCTCGCTCGGTCTCCAGGGCTGCCTCCAGGTCGGCCGTCTGCTCGACGAGGGCAAGGCCCCCGTGGAGCTCATTTCGCTCGTCAAGCGCAACTCGTGTGGCAAGGCGCTCGAGATCGCGCGCAACGCGCGTGACATGCTCGGCGGCAACGGTCTCTCGGACGAGTACCACATCATCCGCCACTCGGTGAACCTTGAGGCCGTCAACACCTACGAGGGCACCCACGACATTCACGCGTTGATCCTTGGTCGCGCCATCACCGACATCCCGTCGTTCGTGCCGCGCATGGCCAAGTAAAGTAGACTCTCGGCCACTCCCTCGAGCCCTCACACTTGAGCCGTGGGGGTTGCTTGGTGCTCGCATTCCCCAACAAAATAAAAGCTTATGACACCTCATTCCTCCACGACGTCGAGTTGAAGTCGATTTGCCACCGGCGCGCGTCACAGATTATTCAACATTGATTATCCAGCGTTTGGCACCGCTGGATTTTATCCATCTAGCCTGATAAAAAGCGCTTTTTAGCGTGGACCACTCCAAACGTCGCGTGTGGATTGGCTATAATTTCAGCCAATGATATCGTCGCCCCTCCGCTCCCCCCTGACTTCATGGCACGCTCTCTCGCTCGTCCGAACGCCAAGTGGTCAAACAACACACCGACGGCGGAGTGATCGCGTCAGGGCACCGCGCGGAGTTCCAGCGCTCTCTCTCTCTCTCTCATTCCCCCCCTGTACGCGCCCCCGTACGCGCCACCCACGCGTGCGCTCTCGTAGCCCCGCTCGCGCCGCGTCCAACGGTGTGCTTCCGAGCTCTGTAACCTTCGTCGTTGCCGCACAATCGCCATTCGAAAGAAAGATCCCACGACGCCACCATGACGCAGAAGCTCACGGACCTGATCAAGAGCGTGCGCCAGTGCAAGACGGCCGCCGAGGAGCGCGCCGTGATCGCCAAGGAGAGCGCGCTCATCCGCACGGCGTTCAAGGACCAGGACAAGCAGCACCGCAGCCGCAACGTGGCCAAGCTGCTCTTCATCCACATGCTCGGGTACCCGTCGCACTTTGGGCAGATGGAGTGCGTCAAGCTCATCGCGAGCCCCTACTTTGCGGAGAAGCGCATGGGCTACCTGGTACGTATCTTGTATGCGATGACAGAGCGAGGAGGCCCGCTAAGGATACTGTCCGCCACCGCGTAGGGCTTGATCTTGCTACTCACCGACCAGGAAGATGTGTTGACGCTGGTCACCAACTCGGTCAAGAAGTGAGTATGGTTGCCATGGGAAGCGTATGGGCACGGGAGGAAAGAGACTAAAGGAACCGCTGTTTGTGGCAACCAGCGACCTGAACAACCCCAACCATTTCATCTGCGGGCTCGCGCTCACGGCCGTGGGCAACGTCGCGAATGTACGGCATGCCTTCTTTGTGTAATCTGCGGATGCTTGAGTCCATGGACACTAAGCGATTGGGTGTTTCTATCGATTTGTCGTAGGCGGATATGGCGCGCGATCTCGTGATGGATATTGACAAGCACCTCCGCGGTGACAACGACAACTTGCGCAAGAAGGCGGCACTCGCGGCCGTGCGCGTTTTTCAGCAGGTGCCCGAGCTCGTCGAGGACTTTGCCGAGTCGATCCACGGACTGCTGCGCACCAAGAACCACGGCGTCCTGCTCACGGGCATCCACTTGATCCGCGAGGTGATCTCGCTCGACGAAACCAACCAACGGTTCTTTGAGGATCTCGTGCCGACGCTCGTGCGGGACTTGCGCAACCTGTTGTCCATGGGGTACTCGTCCGAGTACGATGTTGGGGGTATCGTGGATCCGTTCCTCCAGGTCAGCATCTTGAAACTGCTGCGTCTGCTGGGCAAGGGCAACGAAGAGGCGAGCGAGGCCATGAACGACGTGCTCGCGCAGGTCGCCACCAACACGGAGACGGCCAAGAACGCTGGCAACGCCATTCTGTATGAGTGCGTGCTCACCATCATGGCGATTGAGAGCGACAACGGCCTGAAGGTGCTTGCGATCAATATCCTGGGTCGCTTCTTGCTCAACCGCGACAACAACATCCGCTACGTCGCGTTGAACACGCTGTCCAAGGTTATCCTCAGCGATGCCGCGGCCGTGCAGCGCCACACGAACACGATTGTCGACTGCCTCAAGGACCCTGACACTTCGATCCGCCAACGGGCGTTCGAGCTCGTGCATGCGCTCGCCAACTCGTCGAACATCCAGCCGCTTGCTCGCGAGATGCTCAACTATCTCGTGATTGCGCCGAACGAGCAGAAGGCTCTCTTGTGCTCCAAGATCGCCGGTACGTCTAACGTCTGACCAATTCTTCGATTGTGACCGTCTGTATCAATAAGTGAGTCTGACCAACGTATTGTTCAATGACAGATGTGGCGCAAAAGTACGCTCGCTCGGAGCGCTGGCACATCGACACGCTGATCACGATGCTCTCTATCGCCGGTGCGACACTGCCGGACGAGAGAATAAGCAACTCGCTTATCTCGCTCATCCAACGCACACCGTCAGAGCACGGATACGTTGTCCACAAGCTCTTCTGGGCGTTGCAGGACGATATCACGCAGCTCGCGCTCGTGCACGTCGGCATCTGGTGTGTCGGTGAGTACGGCGCGTTGCTGCTGGTGGACCCGCCGACCTCGGACGACAGCTCGCTCTCGGACAAGTCCAAGGTCTCGGAGTCGAGTGTTGTGGACCTGTTCCGCAAGATTTTGCGGTTCCACGCCGCGACGGATATCACCAAGGCGTACGCTCTGAATGCCGTTCTGAAGCTCACGACGCGCTTTAGCGGCCCGACCGAGATCCAGAAGCTTCGCCAGCTGATCGCCACTTTCAACAACTCGATGATTGTGGAGCTGCAGCAGCGTGCGTGTGAGTACACGACCCTCGGTGAGTCGCGATGGGACTCGCTCCGTCCGGGTATTCTCGCGACGATGCCGACCATTGATCCGAGCAAGGTGCGCGTTCGTCAGTCGCGCGTGGATGACGAAGTGACCGCATTCCACGGTGACCTGATGGACGACATCTCGGAAGCGCCGAAGCCTGTCGAGGAGCAGAAGGCTGTGCAGGCACCCAAGAAGCCGGCACAGAACCTTCTCGATCTGGACGACATTTTCGGCACTGGTTCCGGCTCGTCAGCCACCGCGCCGGCGCAGCCTGCTGCGAGTGCCGCCCCTGCGACTGTTGACCTACTTGCGGACCTGTTCTCCACTGGACCGGCCCCGACTCCAGCGGCTCCGGCTGCACCCCAGGCTGCGCCCTCGACGTCATCTGCTGCACCGGACCTGCTCGGGCTGTTGGATTTCGGTGCCCCCGCTGCTCCCGCTCCGCCACAGAACCCGCAGGTTCGGGCGTACGAGAAGAATGGCCTGACCGTGGATCTTGAGCTGTCCAAGCCCAACAAGGATGACCCGTCCGTCACGTTCATCATGGCGACCATCCGAAACAACAGTCCCGTGGCACTGTCCAACTTTGTGTTCTTGGCTGCGTTCCCCAAGTACATCAAGCTGAAGATGGAGCCGCCCAGTGGCGACAGCCTCGCGACTGGCGGTGCCACTATCACGCAACTTGTGAAGATCCAGAACTCGATGCATGGCGAGGTACGCTTTCTCGTTGCACAAATGTGCTTCTTAGCACCTATGGATTCTCTAACATGCACTATCGTTGTGACCACAGAAACAAGTGCTCATGCGCATGCGATTGGAGTTCCTCGTAAACGGCAACAAGGTCGAAGACATGGTCGCCGTCAATTCTTTCCCTGCGAACTATTAAGCCTACCCACGGCCAGACACAGCTGTAAACTCGGGTAGGGGCGGGCATCCGTCCACGTCTGCGTCCGCAGTGCTGTTGTTAGTGGGAATTTGCTGTGTTTGCCTGTATAGCGCCCGAATGGATCATTCGAACTAGAAATCGTCATTGTTAAGTCCAGTTCTGCTAGACTGCCTTATCAATTCTTGACCTTTAGCGTCGATCGGCGGAACTGCCAGTACTGCGCGCGCGGCAGGTCGATCTCGTTCTGCAGCTTGTCCACCAACTGTACACATCCACGAAAAGCCTCGTCAAACACACAGCACGAAAAATACGAAGCGTCAGAAACAACGACCAACCTCAAGTGCATACGCGATGGCCGGCTCTGACGCTTCACTGGCGTACACGTCAACAAGCAGCGCCGCTGCGAACACACACTCCGCGTGCTCCGCTAGCACGGCGCTGCACTTGGTGATGAGCGTCTGGGCGAAGTCGCGCTCGTGGCCACGCATCATGCCACGTACGTAGTTCCACGGGCTCTCGTTGTGCGGCGCGATCGCGATCTTGGAAAACGCGTAGTCGATCTCGCGCCGGCGGTCTTCCACGCTCATGGCAGTCGTGTGCTTGATGACGAAGTAGCGCTGGTTCCAGGCCGAATTGTTGCGAATGTCGTGCTCGAGCAGTTCCTCCAAGTACTCGAGCTCGCCGTCCCAGAGCGCGAACGTGCGGATGGCCCACTGGCGGTGGGCCCACGCGTGGTAGTTCTTCGAATCCTCCGCGACCGCGCGCTCGCAGAACTGCTTCTCCTTGCTGCCGTCCTGGAGTCTGCCGCAGATCTCGCGGCGATGGTGCCAGATCTGGTAGTTCTTGGGGTGCTCAATCGCCATCTCCTCGACGTAGTCGAGCTCCTCGTACAGGTTCGTGCCGAGCGCCTCGAGCACCTTGCGGCGGAAGTGCCAGGCCGTGTAGTTGGCCGGGTTCTCGTCGATCACGTCGAGCGTGAGCTGCAGCGTGCGCTCGCTGTACTCGTTGAGCCGCAGTACGCCGCGGAAGCAGTCCATGACGTCGGTGACTATTTGGGAGGCGCGTTAGTTCTTACTCCACCGAGGCGGGGAGGAGCGTGAGCTTCACGTACATCTGTCCGAGTACATGATGCGCACGACCGGGTTGGGGCCATCATCCTGCGGGATCTTGGGCACGTCGGCCCAGTCGGGGTCGTCGCGGTACCGCATTTCCGCTCGTTGGCTCTCTTCGACCGGGCTGGATATCGAGGTGGCTCATGCAGCAGCTACGGCGTTGGTGCAACCTTCGCACAACATTCCACACTCCACCCAGTGAATCGCTGCGAGCAGGGAACAAGTGCAAGGTGCGGGATCTCCCACGTTTCTCTCTATGTACGTCCAAATTAACGCATCTACGTCTGTCCTCTTGTATCACTCGAGCCATGTGTTGGTCCCTGCGGTCACTGGGTGGCAATCGGCGACGTCTACTGGGCCTTGCGGAGCACCTCCTGCATCTCGTCGGCAGCCTTCTTGGCCTGGTCCTGCGAGCGCATCATGAAGCGGTCCGAGAGCCAGCAGAATGCGAAGTACATGGTACCGAACGCGAGCTGGTCTGCCGCCAGGTCGCCGATTTCGCGGTCCAGGCCGGTCTTGCGGCGGTAGTACGAGTGGCCGAACCAGAACGACTGCAGCAGGCTGAACGCGAACGCGACCTTGAACGCCAGCAGCGGCTTCCACCAGCGCAGCACGAACAGCACGGTCGCCAGCGCGATCAGCAACGAGAGCACCTCGAAGGCGGCCGTGAAGCCCAGCCCGCTCTCGCTCAGGTGCATGCGCTGGAGCTGCATGGTCGCCATGAGCAGCACGAGGCCCGCCATCTTGCTCAGGAACGACTTCCAGAGGTCGTTGAAGTACACGGTCTTGGCGTAGTGACGCAGCACTTGCTGCTGCAGCTGCACCTCCGTCGAGGACGGCGCGCTCGCCGCGCCCGCGGCGTCGCCGGTCGTCTTGCGCTGCTGGCGTCGAGCTCCCATCTTTGGTTGATCAGGATTTCGCGTGTCAAAAATGCTGGACCTGTTCGAAGGTGAGGCTGATATACACATGTATATCTACCGACTTGACGTATACCTCACGATCGGGTTACGAAACAGGGTTACAGTATACACCTACACCAAAAACTCCCAATCAGGTGCTTGCGAATACAAACCAGGCATGTTGAAGCGTAAAAAGGGTTTTTACGTTTGTGGGATTTTGTCCAACCAACGCGCGGCTGACGTTGGTTTTGTGTTTCTGGGGCTGTGCCGCGCCCCATTCAATTCCAACGGAACCGAAGGCTCTGGAACCGCAAGCGACCAACTCCCAATAACGCCCACCCAGCACCCGACCGAACGAAAATGCTCCGCCGTGTGTTGCTCTCACGCTCCGTGAACCTTGGCCGCGTGGCCCCGCAGCAGGCGCGCGGCATCTGCGCGACGGGCGCGCGCTTCAACGAGGAGAAGCCCGCGGAGGGCGAGCAGGCCGAGCCGGCGGTGGAGGAAGCCGCGGCCGTGTCCGAGGTCGACGCGCTCAAGAAGGAGGTGGAGGACCTCAAGGCCAAGTCCAACGACCTGAACGACCGCCTGCTGCGCGCGCTCGCGGACGCCGAGAACGTGCGCCGCATCTCGCGCGTGGACGTCCAGAACGCGCGTGAGTTTGCGATCTCCAAGTTTGCCAAGAGCCTGCTGGACGTCTCGGACAACCTCAAGCGCGCCCACGAGAGCATCTCGATCGAGGAGCTCCACCCGGACCACACCATGGACGCCATCAAGACGCTCCACGAGGGCGTCGTGATGACGGACGCGCAGCTGCAGAAGGTCTTCCGCGAGTTCAACATCGTGCCGGTCGGCGCCGTCGGCGACAAGTTCGACCCGAATGTCCACGACGCGCTCTTCGAGTACGAGGACGCGACCAAGGACGCCGGATCGATCGGCCAGATCATGAAGGGTGGCTACATGCTCAACACTCGCTGTCTGCGCCCGGCGCAGGTGGGCGTCGTCAAGGCCCCCAAGTCGGCGTAAAGCAATAGATAGAAGACGATTCACGATCCCCCCTTGCTCGCCACAGGTCCCCGCTTCGCCTGCTGGATGTTTGTTTGTGGTAGGCCCGCGCGTACGTACAAGTACGCCCATCTCACCCACTGTTTGTGCGTATGAGCGCAGATGAGTGAGAATGGATTTCGAAACGCCCTCAAGAGCACTGTGATTTGGTACCGTCCAAGCAGCGGACATCAAACAGCCACCGTCCTCATCCGACGTCGCTGTTGCTGCGATTGTCGATCTCATCGGCAATGGGCTTTCTGGTCTCTCGGTCGCGAACCACGATGCTCCGATAACGAAGCGGGTCCGGCGGAGTTCCGCGTGATTCTGGTAACCACGCTTGATGTTTGCCAAGGAGGAGGACGTGCCCAGTGGCCCACAGGCCCCGTGGTCTCCATCATTGTGATCGGAGGCAATGATCACCTACGCTGTCCATGCGCAGACCCTTCCTGCTAGCGAATGGAGCGCATCTCCAGCCGCGAAAATCATCAAGTGAGCCCTCAAGTGTCGGTTCTTGGAGAACCCACGTTGGACACCCGCTGGGTACTTCAGAGAACTACACAAGTGCTTTTCTGGCGACGAACCAAACGTCAATCAGTGTCGGCGGTGCAGCCCCATCATGCGCCCAGGAAGGTGACCGAACGAAGGATGTCAAGCGACGATGTCGCACGGCGCACCCAATGGGTGACCCATCGGGGCCCGATGGGTTGTCCCAGCTCACGGGGTACACAAGGTACTGGAGGCTACGTAGTTCCAAGCGCATCTGCCCCAGCAGCCTCCGTCCATCGCCGTTGAGATGGTCGCAGGGATGTCCGATCTCAGGTGGCCAAGAACCGAGCCCTGGCCCATATTGGACTGTACGCTGAGCAACAATGTGCTGCATCCTGGGGTCGGCCCCCTGGCTTCGCCTTCTGCCCGCCAAACCAGGCGACCCAGAGCGTACCCATCGAACACTCAGCTAAACGAATCTGTCGATGATCTCTGTTTCAGAGAAGTGGGGAGAACAGATCCGCCGTCCAGAACGGTTGTTCGCTGTGGCGACGTGAATAGAGCAGCGCGCCGGTGTTGCGCTCGTCGCAGCCGGAGAAACAGAGGCTCGGTACAGTGCAGAACTTCCGAATAACGTGACGGTGGGTTCAGCCGAACGCAGACGTAGAACCAGTCAACTCCGGCGACACTACCGTCCAGTACGTACTGTGCATCCAGTGGACGCCAAGTGCAGGTGCAGATATTAGACAGCGAGCGAGCGCGTGGCCTGGTCAGTGAAAGCCACGCGTCTGTATAGTGTGTGTAGCGACGTGTGGTGTGGAGCAACGTTGGTGAGGTCTGAGCCGAATGCGTGGACGAACCCGCGGGAACGCTCTCGCTGCGTCTCTGGCAGGGTGGCACCGACCGATGGGTTCGCGCTCCCATCCTTCTCGACTAAAGCCGAGGCCTGTCAGTCTCAGACGACAGGTGGCGTCCACCACAGCGTTGCTTGCCTTCCATCATCTGGGAACTGGTCTCTCTGGAACCGGCTGATGCCTTCATTCGTGGCGTGTGCGTAGGTGCCCAAAGCGATGATTCCGTAGCCACACGACGCTGCATTTCCTGTGTGGTTTTCTCTCGCTCTCATCATGCGCTTGCGCTTGGCAAAAGCCAACTTTCATGTCGCAATCTCGCTTAGTCGATGGCTGCACATTTGAGCAGGGCACACAAGACATTGCCTATGTGCATCGGTGGATGCGCGTTGGACACTGCATCTCTATGGAATCCCAAGAAAATGGGGCGGCTTGATTGGGTGAAACGAGACGTTGGATTGTACGCGTCTACACATGTACCTTCGTAAATAAATATGTTGCCGCGTCTTCCTTGTTGATCTTTGATGGTTTTGTATGTTGGACCTGTTTAAATATATATACCCGCATGTACGGATTGTAAGATATGCAGTCTAGCTCCTTCCGCAACCTGAGAACTTCGTCTGTCGTCTGTGCTTTGCCCGTTGCAACCAGACGACGGTGTCACGTGCAGCTTCCGAAGGTACAAAACCCCGAACCCCGCCCATGACCAAAACCCTGCTTCTGTTCCAGTGGGTACTCACGGTACTTCCTCAGGTCCGAATCAAAGGGCGTTGGAGCTTCCAACGTTGGTTATTCCTCGGCCTCCCAACACGCCTCGTCGCCCAGGTTGTTCGGCCCTGCCCAACTGGCCCTCCCTCCCTCCCTCACACCTGCTGCGCGCTCGGCCTTACGTCCTCACAATCCAACTCGCCTCCAAACTCCGCCGCGCCGCGTTTCCCAACACCACCACCTCGGCGCCGCGAGAGGAAACTTGTTTCATTTCCCCCCTCACAACCAAGTCTCCCAACGGCAGCACCCCCACACATCCGCACCACCATGGCGTTCCGCCTCGTCACGGGCGACCTCATCCGCCTCGTGGAGACGCCCCATGAGAAGCAGGCCGAGCAGCTCGCGCAGCTCGGCGGCGTCACGGGCGTCGCCGAGGCGCTGGGCGTGGACATCCGCCAGGGCCTCGACAACAACAACGCGACGGACCTCAAGTCGCGCGAGGACTTTTTCGGCCGCAACTACGTCGAGCCGCCGCGCGCCAAGGGCATCTTCGAGCTCATGTGGGAGGCCGCGCAGGACATCACGATCATCGCGCTCGCGGTGGCCGGCGTGATCTCGATCATCCTCACGTCCACGGTCGGCGACCACAAGGATACGGGCTGGATCGAGGGCACGTGCATCATCTTTGCCGTGTTCATCGTCACGGTCGTCGCGGCCGTGAACGACTACCAGAAGGAGAAGCAGTTCCGCGCGCTCAACAGCATCAAGGACGACGAGACCATCAAGGTCATCCGCAACGGCGCGCCCGCCGAGGTCAGCAAGTTCAACTTGCTGGTCGGCGACATTGTCCGCGTGGACCTGGGCGACATCATCCCGGCCGACGGCATTGTCTTTGACCAGAAGGAGCTCAAGCTCGACGAGAGCGCCATGACGGGCGAGACGGACCTGCTGGTGAAGAACGCCGAGAACCCGTTCCTGCTCTCGGGCACCAAGGTCATGGAGGGCCTCGGCAAGATGCTGGTGGTCGCGGTCGGCGAGAACTCGCAGGCCGGTATCATCAAGAAGCTCATTAACGGCAAGGGCGCCAAGAAGGCCGACGAGTCCAAGCCCGAGGCGGGTGTCGACGGCGAGGAAGTGTATGTCGAGATGGAGACGCCCAAGCAGGGCGCCGAGGCCGAGAAGGAGGACTACAACGACGAGGAGGAAGAGTCGCAGTCGCCGCTCGAGGGCAAGCTCTACCGTCTGACGATCCTCATTGGTAAGCTCGGTACGCTCATGGCCATCATCGTGTTCGTCGCCATGAGCATCCGCTTCTCGATCGAGCACTTTGTGCGCGACAAGGAAGAGTGGACCAGTGGCAAGCTCGGCAACTACGTGGACTTCTTCATTGTCGGTATCACGGTGCTTGTCGTCGCGATCCCAGAGGGTCTGCCGCTCGCTGTGACCATTGCGCTCGCGTACTCGGTCAAGAAGATGCTCAAGGACAACAACCTCGTGCGCCACTTGGACGCCTGTGAGACCATGGGCAGTGCGACCACTGTGTGCTCAGACAAGACTGGCACGCTCACGACCAACCGCATGACCGTCATGCAGGTCTGGGTGGGTGACCAGGAGTTCTCGAACGCCGCAGACGCGTCTGCCGCGCTCTCGGAGGCGACGAAGGACGTGCTGTTTAACGGCATTTGCGTGAACTCGACGGCTGAGATCCTGCCGCCGAAGGTTGAAGGTGGCCAGCCAGAGCACACGGGCAACAAGACCGAGTGCGCGCTCCTCCAGTACGCGCGCGACTGTGGCGTCGAGTACCCGTCGGTCCGCGAGGTGACGGAGGTCGCGCACATGCTTACGTTCAGCAGCGCGAAGAAGCGCATGTCCGTGGTCGTCAAGAAGTCGGAGTCGTCGTGCCGTATCTACACCAAGGGTGCCACGGAGGTTGTCCTCGGGCTTTGTGACCGCGTGATCGGTGTCGACGGCTCGTTCTCGGAGCTCTCGACGGCGCGCCGCAACACCATTGGGGCTCAGGTGATTGAGAAGTACGCGTCGCAGGGCTACCGCACTCTGTGCCTTTCGTACCGCGACGTGGACATCCCGGCTGAGGAGATCAACAAGTGGGCGGATGAAGACGTGGAGAAGAACTTGACCTGTATCGCGATTGTCGGCATCGAGGACCCTGTCCGCCCGGAGGTGCCTGGCGCCATCTTGGACTGTGCTCGCTCGGGTATCCAGGTCCGCATGGTCACTGGTGACAACATCACTACTGCTCGCTCGATCGCCGGCAAGTGCGGTATCATCAAGCCTGGTGACGGCTCGCTTGTGATGGAGGGTCACGAGTTCCGATCGCGCGTGCTCGATGCGTCGGGCAACCTGATCCAGTCGGAGTTTGACAAGATCTGGCCCATGCTCCGCGTGCTTGCGCGTTCGTCGCCCAAGGACAAGTACACGCTTGTTACCGGTCTGATGCAGACCAACTTGGCGCCCCACGGACCCCAGGTGGTTGCTGTCACCGGTGATGGTACGAACGATGCCCCCGCGCTGAAGAAGGCCAACGTCGGTTTCGCCATGGGTATCTGCGGTACGTCGGTTGCCAAGGACGCGTCGGACATCATTCTCATGGACGACAACTTCAGCTCGATCGTGAACGCGATCAAGTGGGGCCGTAACGTGTATGACTCGATCTCCAAGTTCTTGCAGTTCCAGCTCACTGTGAACGTCGTTGCCATCACGCTCGCGGTCGTGGGCGCCGTGTTCATCGAGCAGTCGCCGCTGACTGCCATTCAGATGCTGTGGGTGAACTTGATCATGGACTCTTTCGCCTCCCTCGCGCTCGCGACAGAGGAGCCGACCCAGTCTCTGCTGGAGCGTAAGCCGTACCCGAAGACCACGCCGCTCATCTCGAAGAAGATGACGAAGCACATCCTGGGCCAGTCGGTTCTTCAGCTTGTGGTCCTGCTTTTGCTCGTCTGGTACGGTGATAAGTGGTTTGACATTGAGTCGGGTCGTCTGGGTGATGTGCGTGATCGTCTCGCGAAGCTTAACGACCCGAAGCTGAGCGAGAAGGACCCGACTGTGCACATGACGATCGTCTTCAACACTTTTGTGTGGTTCCAGCTCTTCAACGAGCTCAACTCGCGCAAGATCCACGACGAGATCAACATCTTCTCGGGCATCACGAAGAACTCGACCTACCTGTACGTGTGCGTGTTCCAGGTCGTCATGCAGGTCATCATCGTCCAGTGGACTGGCCGTGTCTTTGGCTGCAAGGGCCTCGATTTCACGCAGTGGATCGTGTGCATCGGCCTCGGCGCCCTCTCGCTGCCCATGGGTCTTCTGCTTCGCATGATCTCGGTCAAGGACGCTCCCAACTGGATGGCGATCTGCCGCGAAGGAGACACCGTCGAGGTCCGCCAGGCCGTCTCGGGCCGCGGCCAGGAGCTCTGGGTGCGCGGCTTCACGCGTCTTCGTGCGCAGATTCGTGTTGTCAAGGCCTTCAAGAAGGGCCTCGAGTCGCGTGCGCTTATTAAGGACGGTAGCTCGGCGTAAGTCGCTTGGATCGCAGTTTTGTGTCACTAGAGGACTTGAGCGCAATGGCGCGGGCGGATGCAGCCCCCGCTTGGCCTTGTAGACGAGGCAACGAAATTACAATACAAAACTCTATGCATTCACACAATTTCGCGCATGCTCACGTCATAGCCACACTGGCGGACGCCCTGTCCGAATGGTTTTCACCCTGGGCTATCATCTCCCCCTCGCCATTCCTGGTCAAGGCACAACGCAGGCCACATTCCAACAGAAGAAGACGACACCAACAAGAAGAAGCAAGGAGACTCGTTTTTGACAAGAAAACATTTGTGATTTCATTGATCGATTGACAGGTCGCCTTCGTGGGCGGATTTCGTTTTTGTTTCTGCTGGAGACGCCGGTGCGTGTGGACGCACGCGGCAGGTTGGTGGTGTGCATCGTGCATACACGTATTAGAAGAACTCAACTTGAACTTGATAGTGGATGTGTGTGGTGTGTGAGTGTGAGTGTGGCTCCGAGGATCGGAAAGGAGGCGTTTCCCAGTGGACGTCTGCGGCTCGGAGGATGGAGATGATCGACTCCAGCGCGTGCGCGCCGGAGCAGCCTTGCGAGCACGCTTACTGGCCGCCCAGCAGGATCTGGCGCAGCGGCTCGCGGCGGATCACCGAGCGCAGCGACCACGCCTCGAACGAACCCTGCTTGTCGTCGCCGTCGATGTGCCAGCTCCAGTACGCCCAGCCCGCCGGCGCTTGATTCATCACCTTCACCTGCGCGCGCGCCCAAGCCGCAAAGTCCGGCGAGTCCGGGTCACGGAACTGGCCCGTGTTCGCCAGGCTCCACTCGCTGATGAACAGGCGGTTCGCGCCCGGGCGCGACGTCCACTTGGTCAGCTTCTCCTGGAACTCCGTCAGGATCGTCTTGTTGATCAGCTCGTCGCCCGACTTGTTCTCGTTGCCCCAGATGAAGTACGGGTGCCACTCCACCCACACGTTCTTGTACTCGGGCGCCTCCATGAAGCCCACGAGGTTGTCCGGCTCCTGGCGGTACCGGTAAGGCATGCACGACAGCACGCAGTCGTTGCCCGACTCGCGCACCGCGCGGTACGCGTCCTGGTGGTACTGCGCCAGCACCTTCTCGTCCGTGTCGGCGGCCGGCTCGTTCAGCAAGCCGATGCCCAGGAACGCCTCGTCGTTCTTGTAGCGCTCGCCGATCGTCTTGGCCAACAGCACCGTGTTGCGCACGTTCTCCGGGTACTTGCCCCAGAACGCCTGGCCGTTCACCGTCGGCGCAGAGTGCTGGTCGCCGTTCTGCGAACCCTTCGCCGCGTGAATGTCCACCAACACCGCGAGGTTGTAGCGGACGGCCCACTCACGAATGAGCTTGTCCACCCACTGCACCGTGTTCTTCGGGAACGCCTCCATCTCCGACTTCTGACCCGGATCGTCCTGGTCGGTACCGAGGATCCACCAGCCCACAGGCACACGCACCATGTTGAAGCCGGCCTTCGCGATCGCAGCGATGTCCTGCTCCGTGATGTACGTCGCGTGGTGCTTCTCGAAGTTGGCCAGACGTTGCTCACGGTTGTTGCCGTGCACGAGCACCTGGTACTCGCCCTCGAAGCCCTGCGGCACGTCCTTCCAGATGTCGGAGCTGCCGCTCATCCACTGCTCGGCCACGAGCCAGCCACCGAGGTTGACGCCGTGGGCGCCGAGACGGCCGTCACGGATCTTCTTCTGGACATGCTCGCCTCGCGTGGCGGTCGTGGTGGTCGTGGTGGTGGCGCACACGGCCGGCTGCTGCTGCTGCTGCTGCTGGATGGCGTGGCCGCCCGAGATGGAGCTGGTGGCCGTGACCTGGCCGTCGCGGAGCTCCGTGCGCGTGGCCTCGCTGGAGACGACGCCGTCGACGATGGTCGTGGTCGTGGTCTGCGCCACGCCCTGCTGGTGGCCGCCGCCAGCCGCGTACTGGAGCTCGCCCTGGCGCTCGCCGTGCTCCGAGGAGACGACGACGCCGTCGCGGATGAGCACCGAGCTGTGCGACTCGGAGAACGAGCCCGACGCGTGCGTCGTGGTCATGGAGGAGGCCGACGCGCCGCCGGCGATGTGGAGACCCTGCGCCTGCGCCGCGATGAACTCGGCGTGCTGCGTGGAGGACGACGACGAGGACGACGAGTAGCTCACGTGCGTGGAGGAGCTGCTGCTCGCGTGGGTCTCGGTCACGGAGGAGCCGCCGGCGACCGTGGTCACCGTGGTCTGCTGGTGCGTCGGCGTGCCGGGCATCTTGAAAGGGGGGAGGAGGGGAGGGGAGCTGGGAGGAGGTGGAGTTCCGGGCTTGGAGGCCGAATGGAAAGTGAGCGGAGCAGCGATCTTTCCGAAAGGCAAGCGCAAGATGGCGGAGGAGGAGAACGAAAAGCGAGGAGAGGAGAACGAAGAGGAGGAGGAGGAGGAGGAGGAGCGAGGTCATCCCTCCTTGCGTTTTTCCCCAAGCATCCGCATCCTCGCCACTTCACCTTGGATCATTTGTGGCGCGTGTTGATTGGCTGAGGAGTCTGCCACTCACTGCCTCCGCCGTCGGCTGACGACCCGGCGCATCTTCCCCCCAATCCATGCCACGAGGATTGCGGCTCGTTCCATGAAGATACAAAACAGGTGTCGCTGGCAACACGCTCCTCTGGCACTGCCACTGGCGCTGCCAGCGCCCTGGCTTGTTGGCGCGCTCATTGGCTCGCAGTCGCAGAGTCCGTTGGAAACCACAGAAGAAGTGTCGGTCTACCTCGTAGACTTCAACGCCACGCCATGGCGCGTGAGTGGCGCTGCGAAGGCACGCGCTGGCGCAAAGGTGACACCGCGTGCTGCCCGCCGGCCGGCGAAGAAGAGCAGTTGATGACCATCAGAAGGGGCGGAGGCAATAAGGCATCCAAAAACGAAGAACGGCACCATGCCACGTCGCAAGTTTGCCAAGGGGGTGGTGAAACTATTTCGTTAAATCAGTATACGCACCTCTGTGGGAAACGAGTTCTGGGTTGTGGTCAGAGGTCGTCTCATTTCGTTTCGAAGTTCCCTGAATTGACGGGCAACTCTCCGCACAGAATCTTTGAGATGCAAGGATGGATACGCATCGCTGATTGGACAGATGAGAAGCAAATAAATCAGGTTACGATGAGATTGACTGCGAGGGGTACGATCCAGAGCGAGGTTACACTTCGTTTCGATTCCCAAATTTCGAGAAAATGGAACGACCACACAAAATACCCGGATTCAGAGTGCAGAATCTACAGTACAACTCGATACGGTAGGGCAACGTGTCGTGCAGAGGAGCATGAACAGCTCAACCAGGTGGCAATTGAAGTGACTGGGAAACCGGCGAGCGTCGAAGGCGGCCCTCCGCGCCGGACGTACAGGACTAGAGAGGCAGCCCACTTGCCGATGTGTGCGTGTGGACTCGGCGTTATGCTCTCTTCCTACTGCCATGGGACCACGGGGACGCACTCGCCGTCTAAAGTTGACTTGGTTTGCACGTCACACGATGCCCGAGGCTTGGTGGCAACGGCCGGGCTCGTTCTCAATGCCACAGGTGAGCTGATGTGAGGCATCGTTTTTCATTCATCGTGAGCAGTTCGACTCGGATTGGTTGAAATCTGTGATATGGCTACAGGCGGTTCAGATGGCTACACTTGACCTGCAAGCGATACCGTACGTGGGTCCATTGCGCGGGTCCGTGGGCTGCATGACGGACTGGTACCACCAAAGACCGCGCCCTAATGCTCACAGAAAGTTTCGGAGGAAGAAGCGTCTGAAACACATTACTCGGGGGCTGGAAGGCGTTACAATGCCTTCTCAAATCGGTACTGTTCTTAAGACAGCCTCCGTTGCCGCGACTTGGGACACACACTGTGGGGCAACGCGAATCACTGCTCGTGCGTTTTTGCATCTAAGAGGTTCGAGGGACGACGCGGTACATTCGTGCGCTCGGTGTGGCGTTCAGGAGACTACAAGACACCGCGTAGACCAACTCGCACAGTATACAGAAAATTATGCATTGCAGATATATAGATGTAGGTAAATGTATGTGCATCGTAAGCAGTGGCTACTGCTCACTTCGAACTACTCACTGTGTGTGTTTTCCTCACGTTTCATCTGACCTCCAACGCACAGCACCGGCGTCCTCCCGCGATCCCTTGGGCCGTCGTATCACCCTCGCTTACTGACCGCCCAGCAGGATCTGACGCAGCGGCTCGCGACGGATCACCGAACGCAGCGACCACGCCTCGAACGAACCCTCCTTGTCGTCGCCGCCGATGTGCCAGCTCCAGTACGCCCAACCAGCACCAGCCTGGTTCATCACCTTCACCTGCGCGCGCGCCCAAGCCGCAAAGTCCGGCGAGTCCGGGTCACGGAACTGGCCCGTGTTCGCCAGGCTCCACTCGCTGATGAACAGGCGGTTCGCGCCCGGGCGCGACGTCCACTTGGTCAGCTTCTCCTGGAACTCCGTCAGGATCGTCTTGTTGATCAGCTCGTCGCCCGACTTGTTCTCGTTGCCCCAGATGAAGTACGGGTGCCACTCCACCCACAC
>JAMFLL010000403.1:0-39334 GCA_027475725.1 Pythium rhizo-oryzae
GATCTCATTTCCGTTCACATCTCTCTATCCCTGCAACCCTCTGGGCCAGTGTCCGGGGCCCCCAGCCTCTTTCGAGCCGGGACGGCGAGACACGCAATAGGTTTGAAACAAGACGATGGGCGTGCCAAAGTCATTTATGGCCCAGGGGTCACAGGCCGATTCTCCTAAAAACGCTTGGTGTGCACCAACTCGTGACACACCAAGAGTAGCCTCTCCAAAGCATCCGCGCGGCCACACTGTTCGCGCCCGGCTCGCCACGCCGCGGCCTGCGGACTTGCTTGTGGAGGAGGAGCGCCAGAAGAAGCGCGACGAGGAGCTGACCCAGCGAGAGGCGCTGACCCAGCGAAAGGCGCTGACCCAGCGAAAGGCGCTCGAGGCGCAGTAGGTCCAGTCGGTCTGGGGGCCCAAGAAGACTGCAGCGACGGCTCGAACAGCTCGACGACGTCAGCCCACGAGGACGTGGAGCGCGCGGTGCGAATACATGACGGGAGAGAACGTGCGAGTCGACGCCTCCGTCCTTCTCGACGATGCTCGACGGTGCTCGCGACGAGTTCGAGGTTCTTCTCGGCCGCGAGCTGCTGGAGCTGAATGCGGGTCGTGAGTCGCGCCGGCTGCACCGGCGCCTACGACAAAGATGCCCCAGTCCACGGCCTCACGCGCGGCGGCGAGCTTCTCCGTCGTTTTCCAGTGCGCGCGAGCGCGCGGCGCGTGACGCGCGGCCGGCGGTGGGCGCGTGTGTAAATGGAAAGAGCCCATGGCTGCTGGAGATGCGGGTCCACCAGATGAAGACGGGTTTCGTGCACATGCGAGCCGAACACGTGCGACTCGGCCGCGGCTTGGGGTACTTGGCTCGCCGAGCACGAGAGCGCGTAGGACGCCGTGCGATAAAAAGTCGGCGCCGCGCTACTTGTAGAACACATCGCGCGCGTCTATGAAGGCCGGGATCTGCGAGGCCTGGCCCAGCGACAAGAAGAGCACAGCCGAGAAGATCATGACCATGACGACATGCACGACCGTGGGCTCGAGCTGGTAGAACACCGAGCCATCGAGCAGCCTCAAGACCACAGTCATGACCGCTCGGCCCCGTAGAAAACGCACCTCGCGATTGCGGCCCTTGAGCATCATCATGCCCTCCACCGACATGTGATTGTCCAGGAAGAACCGACCGATCAGGATCTTCATCGACGACGACTTGCCCGAGCCAGGCTGCCCGAGCACGAGCGTGAGCGTGCCTCGTTCTCGAGTTCAAGCTTTTTCGAGAACGCTCTGAGACGTGTGGCGTACGCACGGGTACGACCGGCCTCTACTCCGTCGGGCCGAGGCCGTCACGATGCGCTTCCTGACCTGCGTCTGGTTCTTGAGCCGGTGCGCCACGGAGCCCTTGATGGTCGCGAGCATGCTCACGATGAGCACGCCAAGCACGACGATGTAGATGACAAACTCTGTTCGCGAACATGAATAAATACGAGCGATGAGAATGGTGATAGACCAAGTCGCGCCAGCCATCCGAAAAGACGCACCTTGGCGCACAAAGCGCTGCTCGAGCTGGTCCAGCGGGTACTTCGTGTTGGGCTCCGCGATGAACGCGATCAGTACGACGCCCACGATCACGAAGACGATGCCCCCGAGGTCCGTCTATCCCATAACAACCAGCGAGTTAGTACCTCGTGATAAATTCTTCCCCATCACACGCCACACACAGGCACGCACCAGGTACAGCGCCTCCTTGTTGAGGACAGTAGGCGGCCACGACATTCGCCACGAGCGAGGAGCCGTGGCCACGAGCGACTGAATCTCGTGCAGCGTCGCGCGTCGCGAGCGCCGCCAGCTCATCGCCGCTCGCGTATAGAAGGTGACGGACCGCCGTTGCCGGTTGTCGTGAGAGGCGCAGAGGAGACGTCCTGCGTGCAGGAGCGTCAGGATCTTGGTGCCCAGGCGCGCGTCTCGCCCCAGAGCATCTATCTATCTACCGCCGGTGGATTTCTTCTTCGTCGACGCGAGGGAACTCACTCAAGTCCCGAATATCCCGAAAATTGTTGTAAACGAGGGATTGTCGTGTGCCGAACGCTTCGTAGTTTTCGGTACTGTATGTGGCTTCTCTCCCCTGCCTGTCGTGACGACAAGAGTCGGTACCGAATCCTGTCTCCTCTATGCTCATGTGGTGTTCGAACGAGCCCGTGTATGCACTGCCAGATGGGGCGTCGGACGTGTTTTGCACTTGGAGATGAGACTGTTGTGAGATAAACTGACTCAGACACTCAAATTCTGAGTGTGTTGTGAGGAGATCTGAGTGTGTTGTGAGGAGATCTGAGTGTGTTGTGAGGCAATCTGAGTGTGTTGTGAGGAAATCTGGGTGTGTTGTGAGGGAATCTGCTGGGTGGTCTGTGACTACAATATGTAAAATATGCACACCGTGTGACATGGGCGAGGTCGATCTCGCCGCGTGCAACATTTTCGACCAAGCGATCTTCGTGAACGTGCATGTGTACTCGGAGATGCCGGCGCGGTACAGCTGGGACCTGCTGGGCATGCTGTCGAAACTGGATCAGCCATCGTGACGGCTTATAGCATCAAGATCATCCTCGCCAACGAGCGTTGCCCCGAGCCGCAGCAAACCACCCCCTAGACTGTTCGACGTGTGCTTTCGACGCGCCAGTCGGCGCTTGGTTGCGAGGACCGTGCCGCTCTCGCCGCCTCGACCGCTCTGGCCAGTGAGCCCATTACCGTCATCGCGCTGCTCGTGCTGCTGAATCACCGGCGGTAAATTACCGCAACGGGTTCAAAGTGGTCACGCTGCCGCTGGCTTGGCAGCCCACGTCGCGCGCGGCAGTGTGGCAGTTTTGGCACCGCGCCGCATCGCGAGAGGCGCTCAAGTGCCTCTCCAAAGCCGCTCGTACTCACGACGAAGTGCTCCAGGAGATCGGTGAAACTCTGGGTATCGGCGCGCACCTCCTCGCATCCTCGCGGGCAGTGCTGAAAGGCGCTGAGGCCGTCGCCCGACGGTACGAAGGTGCGCTTGGAGACGCTACTACTCCATGAAGCAGCGCTCTACTGCCACGAGATTTCCAACTACACGCGGCAGCAGCTCGCGCGTGTGAGTGCACCATCGCACTCGAGTGCGGAGCGCTCACCGCGATCTTTCGGCAACGCCCACGGTGGCCAGCGCATCGCAGGAGCACGCCGAACATCTGATCGCTCGCATGTCGTCACAGGAGCCTTTTAGAGCGTCGCTGCTATCCCAGGATCACGTGTCGGCACTGGTTGAGTCGCTCGAGTCCATCTCCGAATCGTGCTTCACGCTCTCGAGGCGTTGGTCTACCTGAGCGAGTTCGCGATGTGTCTCAACGCGTTGCACACACAGGCACTCACCAGGTAGAGTGCCTCCTTGTCGAGGAAGTAGGCGGCCACAACATTCGCCACGAACGTGGAGCTGCCGCCGAGCGCTGCCACGAGCGACTGCGTCGCGAAGCAAAGATAGTAAAGTCGCCGAGGCTGCCGAGAACAACGAGCGTGAGCTACCAGAGCTGCCGCTGGACGAAGGACTGCTGCGCGTCCTGCGCGCGAGCGACTCTGGATCTGGACACCCAGGTTCGAGGCGACGGAGGCGCCGTCCGCGAGCACTGCGCCGAACCGTCATCGCCCTGAGTCATCGATGTCTGGCTTCTTCAACCGGAAGAGCAGTCCCCTGGGTCAAGGCCCGTTGGGGGTATGCATCTGGGTTTAACCCGCTCTTGTGGACCACAAAGTTTGAATGACTTCCTGGTAGTCTTTGGCCGCTCGCGAAGCGACCTGAACCTGAAGAAGCGCGTCTGCATTCCCGGGCTTCTCGGTGCTCCAGACCGTGAACTGCAAGCCCGGCGAAGTCGTATCCAAAGTTGTGCGGAATGACCATCCTCAGCGGCAAGATCGGCAACGCGTCGGCGCTGATCGTCCCTCTGGCCTTATGGTTCTCGATCGGCACGTTCGTGTCGTAGGACAACTCGACAGTCGAGTGTCCTGCCGCCCGAAGTCGAGGGCGGCCAGCCCGAGCACACCGGCAACAAGTCCGCGTGCGCGCTACTCCAGTTCGTGTGCGAGCGCACGCCCCTGGCGCACATACTCGCGCTGAATAGCGCCGAGAAACGCATGTCGGTCGTGGTTCAGACCTCACCTTCGACGTGCCGCGTGCACGTACAGCAAGGGCGTGGCCGAGGTACTGCTTGAGCTCTGCGACCGCGTGCTGCATGTGGACGATACGGCGTTCGCGCTGTGGGCAAGCCACCAACCGTGATGAAGCGCACCTACATTCCCCCGTGCCGGTAGTGTACCGTGGTGTCAGCATGAATCGCTACAAAATAGCCGAGAAGTTTGGCGACTGCGCGTTTTTCTCGGTGTCCAGGACTGTGAACCGCCAGCCGGTGAAGTCGTACGTTTTTTTCCCACGCGCGATGCCGTTCTCTGCGACTGTGTTTCTCATGAAAAGTTCACATACGGTATATAATATGTCGCTCAGTAGGTGGCTGTGGAAGCGCGCGGCCATATTCGGTTGATCGAGTTATTCACGCACCAGGAATCGGCGGCCAACGACTCAGAACGTGCGACTACGATGGAGATTCTAGCCAAGATGGCTGCTTCTGGCGAAGGGGGCGCTCAGTTGGCGGAGGGCAAGCTTCACGACCACTGCCTTCGGTGGATTGTGGCACCGTCATCAACGCCAGAGATCGCGCGCGAGTCGGTCCTCCAAAGCCGAAAGCTCGCACTCCTCTGCCTACGGTCCATATGCAAGCATAGCAAGAACGCCCGTCAAGACACATCCAGTGCAGCCGCAGACAAACCGCAGCTCATCGACCAGCTTGAAAAGTGGCTAGCAGTGCTTCAGATAGGAGGAATCTCGATGGATGGTGAAGCTGGCAGCCTGACGACGAACGCACTGGCTGTGTTGATGTACTTGAGTAAGACGCAAGCAGGAAGACACGCCATCTATGCGCGTTCATCACCTCATTTAGTGGAGCGCGTCTGTGCTGTTATGATGGCAGCTCAACAACATGCTCGTGGAAACACTGAGAAGCCCAACGATGGACAAAAATCGGTTCATTCGGCGGTATTGGTGCTAGGTGTGAAGCTGCTCGGCAATCTACTGAGTGACTTTGACGCCGGAGCGTTTCCGTGTGGCATGGGTTTGCGATGAGCTTGTCCGTCTCTTACCTTTTCTACAGAACATGCTGGGAGATCATCAGCGCAACAAGCTCCAGCTCAACACGCTGGACGTGCTCAGCGGCTCGTACGATGGAGACTGTTACTTTCCGCTTTCGACGCAAATGCTCTCCGACTTGTTCAATATGCTCTTGATAAGCCCCACACCAAGGCATGCGTAGCAAGCAGAGCGAGTGATCATCAAGGCTTTTGAGCGAGAAGAGAAGATCCAAGTCGCCATGGGCGGGAACCAGATTCTCGAACAATTGCTGATTGTGTTTAGTCAGCGAGCTGAGTCGCAACTGACACAGCCGCCACAACGACGACTGCTTGCACCGGCGCTGACGCAGGTTCTCCATGTATCGAAGGCCCGAGGATTTATTGTGAACTCTCGGTTCACGTCCAAGATTATCACGCTGCTCAGTACGTCAGCTCTCGCCTCGAAGGCTGAGACATACCTCAAGAGCGCAGAGCCTCGTTTCAACAACCCGACCAATTGGACAAGCGAAAATGATGACGAGGACGCACTGACTGCGGCTCTAGCGGTGTATCTCGCTTTCGTTCTCAGGGCATCCACGCCCTCTGGAGCACCCGTAGGAGTGGCGAATTTCTCGTTGAGCTCTCTCCAACAGAATATTCGGGAGGCTCTCCAGTCCGAAGTCAACTCACCAGCTCTCACCACACTAATTCTGCTGTTGCTGAGTACTACTGAGTAGTATCCATGAACGATTATGCCCAAGCGGGACGACTGCTGCATCGACGCCCACGCTGTTGACAAACCAAGCCGCTTCAACCATCACGCCTGATTCGAGTGGCTCAACTTGCTGCTGCACACTCGCCACTGACCAAGGAATGCGTTGATGGACGGAGATCGCTTTGCGGTTGGTGCTTCCAATCGACACTCTCCTCTGGGAGCTTTGTATCCATATCCAGTGTGTTGCAAGTCATACTCAACGAAGCACTCAACGTCCGGAACGTGCAAGGTGTCTCGCAGTTGATTGACAAGTTGTTGCTCGTTTGAAGAGATCCCACTCCTGCGCTGAACGAGGTTCGAGCGTCTTCACTGCAGCTCTTCCTTCTTCTGGTCAGCAGCGGGGCCAGGGCAGAGCAAATCAAGGCCGCAGACACTTGTACTTCGATCGAGAACAATGATCTGATCCCAGCGGCGCTCAAGTCGGTGCACCATTTCCATTCTGAGTCAGTTCGGTTACATCGCTTACCTGGACGTCGAGTTCCAGCTCGCGACCAACGAGTCGCTGCAAGAGGTCGCGATCGATCAGTGTATGCGACGCCTTGTGGACGACACGAACGCAGTCGTTCGCGATTCGAACTAGCCTACTGGTGGACGCATCGAGGAGTTGATGGACTGCACCCGGGACTATCTCATCTGCCTCGGCAAGCTATCGAACGCGAGAGAGTTTGTCGAGCTGTACATGCGCCAGTTGAACACGAATGCTTTACTCGCCGTCTGTTTCAGTCGTCGCCGAGCTGTGAACCGCGGCGGACTCCGTGAATGTGCAGTATTGAGTGCCGCACAGATCACGGATGCGCTGAACATCTGTGCGAAGATCACGGACGCGCTCTCGGCCGTCACCTCGGCCGGCACATTGAGTAACTCAACATTCATGAACGCCATGGTACTGTTGCACGACTTGCCTCCAGATCAAGTGACGCTGTGTGAACAGGTGGTCTCGGTACTCATGTCGTTGGGTCACGTACAATATATGCAGATCGGCAGCGTGGTGGCAAGTGGTCGAGATTCAGCAGGAGGAGACATCTATCGAGGAGATCGGAGCGATCAAGTAAGTGAACTACGAGCTGATCAGCCTGTGCGACCTGGCGCAGCTCGGGCTCGGGCTTGGGGTGGGATGTCTCGGTGACAAGTCGACGTCAAAAAGCGACTTTTAGTCGACTAATAGTCGGTCGTTGGGCAGGCAAGCCTCTGTGTGCGTAGTTGCGAGAGCTTGGGCGTGAATGGCGAAGCTCGTGGCGGGATGTTGAGGTTAACGAGCACCATGACTCGAATCCCCCAACCAAGTGGAACGGTGATCTTCCAGTCACAGCTCAAGTCATTCATTCGGTTCAGGTCTGGATCCGACTCGGGATCTCCACGGACAGGGCCTCAGCACAGGACAGCAGCATGAACGTCCTGTGGAGGCTCTCTGAACTACGCTATGCGGCATGCCGAAACGATCCGCTTGCTCGCTTGGCGAGCCATCGCGCCATCGAATCAAGTTTGACGGCGCGAACGCGAGCGTCATGCCTACGTGTCGCACGAGCCACGAGGCGTTTTTGCCGGACGAGGCGTTCACGCGCGACTTCTGCCGGCGCTCGGCTGCCCAGCGCGTTCTTCGCTGAGTACGTCGCCCGCGCGTGTGTCGTACTTCTACCCTATCAGCTTGGGCATAATCGGGCGGATGGCCGTGCTTCTACGGTGACCAGTGTGTCGTCGGAGCATGCCGCGCACCTGAATGCTCGCATAGCGTCGCAAGACCTGTTGCGAGACTCTTTGCTATCCCAGGATCACGTGTCGACTTTGATCGAGTTGCTCGAGTCGATTCACCCCAGAATTCTGCTTCACACCGCCGAGGCGTTGCTCTACCTGAGGGTGTTCGCGATGTTTCTCGACACGCCGGTTCGCCATGCAACGTTTGCTGTGCTTGCGCACATCATGGTGTCGCCTCTCATCGACGGCGGTAGACTCACGCACTAAGACACGGAGCTCTTATAGTTGAAGCGCATGGGCCAGGACGATTTTGCCACGTGGAGCATTTTCGAACAATGTATCCAAGTGATCATCGCAAACGTGTAGGTGCAAGCGGAGATACCCGTGCGGTGCAGCTGAGGCCTTCTGGGCGTGCTGTTGGAGTTGGATCCAGCCATCGTGAAAAACTTCAAATTCGACGGCGTCCAGATTAACCTGAAGGAGTTTGTTGTGCTCCGAGTCGCACCAAAACACTGCAACCACCTTCGCCCTTTCGACGCGTGCTTTCGTCTGTCGGCGCTTGGTGCTGCAGACCACGCCGCTCGCACTGCGTCCTCCGCTGTCGCCAATGAACCCATGTATCGTCGACTAGAGGCGCTCGAGTCGCTCTCCAAAGGATGCTCACACACGGAACGGCGGTCGCAATGCCTGACCGAGTCGGGCGACGGCTGTGCCCTTCGTGGATGGCGTCGCTCACGAGCAAGCGATGCGAAACATGGGCGCTCGCCATCGAAATATCATGTAGAGGTCCGTTTAGTTTCGTTCACTGGTCACTCCTTGCCCGCTCTAAACTGGACCTGCTTCGATCGCTACACGTAACCTAGAGGCAGTATGCTGCCCAATGTTGCCAAACACTAACACGTAAGAGAGGGGGGAAAAATCCTGTCGTCGGATCCGGGTATCGAACTAGTCGCTGGATTCGCTGGATTCGCCGGATTCGCCGGATTCGCTGGATTCGCTGGATTCGCTGGACGCACTGGATGCCCAGTATTCGTCTTCTTCGTCGTCTTCGGTCGCACGGAACTCGACGGTGACCTCACGAGCCTACCACGTAAGGTGAGCATTGTCCAGCACCCCAAACCAAAAAGAAAAGAAAAACAACACATCACGAACCTTGAACTCAGCGTCGAACGCGAACACGACGGAGAGCACGCTGCTGTCGAGGTTCGCTAACGCACTCCCGCGATTAGCTTCGTGTCGAATGGCACTCAAGAAGGCCACTTTTGTAGCGAGCGCTAGCGGGCCGATGGGAACGAACACCTGCTCCTCACTCGTCTCCACGCACTTGGCCGACAAGAAGTACAGCGAGATTGTGTGCATTCTGCGATTGAGTTGTAGCATGCGCTGCCACGCGGCGTTGAATGCGATCGAAAAACGCTGGTTTTCGTGAACTTGGAGGTGGATGGCTTCCAGTCGCTTCGTCATTGGGTGGCTCGCGTTACACAACACATCCAGGAACTGGATGATGTCGCTTTCATCGGCGCTGACCGTTGCTTCGATTCGTAGAGAACGCAGCCGGAAAGATCCGGCCTCGGCGGCCACGACAAATGGACGCAGACGCGAGATCTGAGCGAAGCCCGGCAGGCTGAACTTATCGAGATTGGGGCATGCACGGAGCACCTCCGCTGACCACTCAGTAATATCGAACGAGTTATCGAGCGGGTCTTGGATCTGCACCTCGAAACTGTCCATGCACTTCGACACGAGCTTCAAGAGCGAGAGGGAAGCCGCGCTGTTGCTTCGAACGAGTCCGTCTAGCTTAATAAGTATACGCCTCGGGGGCGTGACGGCAGCTGCATCAGGTGCGAAATCCTTCGCATCTGTCGTGATCACCCATGCGTCCCCGCAGCCAGGCAGCAGAACACGCCACCACACGCCGCAATTCAAATCCAAGCGTTCGATGACACGCACGCAAAGCGCCGTCTGCGTTTCAAAATACGCCTCGTCACTGTCGGTCGTGAGCTTGCGGGGGTCAACCACAAGAAAACGCGAGGTGGAGATCCATCGATCTTCCTTGAACGCCGTTCCGAAGAGTGTTGCCAGCGGATGCTTCGAGCGCGCGACTTCTTTCATCCGGCGGACCGATGCATCGTCGAGGTAGGCAACGTTCAGCGTCACCTCCTGGAGGTTATGCTGCGCGTGGGAGCTGAATAGAGAATACCCGACCCACGGCCAGACAGTGCGGGCGTCTTGTATGTCATCGTCACATGGCGGAGGAGGGGCTCGAATGCGAACCATGAGCCTAGATTGGAGATCGTACCGGTAGAGTATGTCCACACGCGTGACGCCTCTGCTCACTTGAAGTGCTGAGAGAACCGCGGGGGACCCTGCCATTGTTGACGCACTGGCCTGAACGCCCACACACGTGGAGGAAGACGGCGACTCGCGGTGTGGAGGCAAAAGCGTCAGAAGAGATCGAGCAACTGATACACGGGCGAGAGCACTGCACGTGTCGGGCCTTGCGATCGGCGGGAGGAACGGGAGGAAAACGCCGCGTTCGGCGACTTTCGCAAGACTCGCGAGCGCCTCGGCAGCAGCCACGAGCATGGCGCTTTCCGGGAAATCCACGTGGACGATCTTGAATCTGGAGTCGGCAAATGCTTGAGCTGCCTCGCTGTCATCTTGGGTTGGGACGCGCTGCACGAGAACGTTCTGCTCGATTCGCCGAAGGAGTTCCACCAACTCTTGGGCGCCGCTCATCCCGCGCGAGTCCACGCGAAGAGCCACAGAGATCGGTTCGAAGGCGCAGCAACAGTCGAGATGCTCGCCGGTCGATCGCATCGCGCGCCGGATCGATGTGACGGCGTCACGGAAGTGGTCGGACGGCGGTTCCACTTGGTCGATGATCGACGCGAGGTCATCGCTGGAGCGAACAAAGAAGTTGCCGCCGATGCGCGTGCATTGGTCGGGGCCCGTCACTCTGGATATCGTCGGCCAAATCGCTTGAATCTCTTCGGCGTACGCGCTGTTGTCGACACACGCGAGCACGCGGAGTAGTGCGAGCGCCTCGGCCGCGTCGCGGAGGTCGGCGCGCCAAGTGTAGAACCACACGCACCAGTGCCACGAGCCCTGGCGGTCCGTTCTCTGAACAAGCTCGCCCATGCTCCGCAGCGTAGGATGGTAGGCGCCGAGCCGCGCGCGCAGCTCCTGTGCGAGCACCCGCATCATCTTCTCCTTCGCAAAGTGGCAATTGACTGTGAGCTGAACGGGTCATCGAAGAAATCCCCCCACAAGGCGATGGCAACCTTCTTTATACGATATGGCTACGTTTCTCGCCACAGCCAGGTGTGCCTGCACGAGCTCGCGATCGAGAGCCTCGCCGAGGCGCGCTAACTAGAGCGACCCGAGAAAAACTGAGCTACCATGCGCTGCTAGAGGCATTGGTGGCAGCGCATGCGGCTCGCGGACGACGCTGTCGAGGAACTTCCTCGACACTCGGAGGAAGAGAGGTTCGACGCCAAGCGGCAGCAATGGCAGCGCACCCTGGAGGCCCTGCCGAGCGACTTTGACGACCGTGAGACGATCGAGCGCACCAAGAAGACCGATGAGGCGCCGGCCAATGCATACCGCGCCGTGCTCGACAACACCCAGCACTCGTAACAAGGTACAGATCCACCGATCAGCTGATTGGTGGACAGCGCCACGTCGCCCGCGCATGTCCCTTACTACCACACGATCTGCTCGGGCATGATCGGCTCAATGACCGTGCTTCTGGCCAAGTGCTCGGCCGAGATGATCCGTCTGCCAAGAGGCAAGAGAGCGAGAGAGCGAGTGGCGAGACGCTCGGCTCGCCGTGACGAGGCCGCCGGAGCACGCGGTCAGCGGCGCGCGTCTTCTGTCTGCGCCGCGGCCGGCAACGTCATGGAGAGCGCGTTGGCTGTGTGCGGGCGCCGCCGACCGCCGGCGTCGATGGCCACGGCGCAGGCGAGTCGAGTCGCGTCGCGTCGCGTCGTGCGGGGTCCGGATCCGTAGGCAAGGCGACAGTCGTCAGCCGTGAGCAGATTGTTTTTGCGCCCGAGACCTGCTGCGGCGTCTACGACGCGCCATGGTCAAAGACGACGAAGATTGAGTCGAAACAGTGAGATGGCCTCGACTTCCTTCATCTTCTCGGCGGCACGGTCGACGTGCACGAGCTTGGGATCAAACCCCGACGGCGGTCGGTGCGTTCCCAGCTGCCACTGCGCCCCCATGCGAGGTGATCACACTCGAGGCGCCGTCACCACAACGCCATCGGCTGCTCTCACCACTGCCGCTCGCTGCGGGGACCTCGCGACGCACCAGCGCGCCTCCTCTCACGCGCCGCGCACTGCGTCGCCACGGTCTCACATGATGTACAGCACACGATGGTCGCCTGTGACAACCCGGTCAACAGTCGTGTCGGCTTCCCGTTTTTATCAGACAGTTGCTAACTGACAGGCCGTCATCTTCAAGTTCAAGCTCAGCTGACGGCGATGACGAGATGGGGCGATGACGCACTTCACCGCGAACCCCTTTCGTCATCTTGTTCTCGAAGCGAAGCTGAGAGTTTGGCAGCATGTGGAGCAGACAGGAATTGACCGACCCACATTGGGAGGTTCTGATTGGTCAGCATTCATTGATTTCATCCAATCGATCAATTTTTCATGTCGTTCGGGACGTTCGGGACAGACTTCCTCACACAGGAGACCAGCACTCACGGAAACGCACAGATGACACACACTCGACAATGTCACACTTCAAGTTGATTCGAAGTGACCCGTAGATGTGCTTTCGATCGACGTGACAACTCGATGAAAGAGCATGGCTTTAGACTTGGGATTCGGTCAATTATGATAGTGCGGCCGCGGGCAGGGCCCTTTTGATACAGTGGCCGAGGGCAAGACCTCTTCAGACAATAGCCCAGGGCGGGTCCTGTTGAGACTGAGACCGCGGGCAGGGCCTTTCGATACTGCTGCCTTTGTGACTGTGGCCGTGGGCTCGGCCGTTCAGACTGCGGCCGCGGGTAGGGCCTCTTGAGACTGCGGCCGCGGGTAGGACCCCTTGGTACTGGGCCGCGGCCGGGGGCTTTTGATACTGCGGCTGCGGGCTGAGCCTTTTCAGACTGCGGCCGCGGCCGGCCCTTTTGAGACTGCGGCCGCGGGCAGGACCTCTACGGATAATGGCCAAGGGCAGGGCTGTGACTGCGGTCGGCCGGGCCTCTTTAGACAATGGCCAGGGGCAGGGCCTCTGAGCTAACATTGTATCCTTCATACCACTGAGCGTGTGCAGGCTCCCTGGAATAACAGCGTGCCCCTCTGATCATCTCATTGAACCCCAGTAGGAATTTGGGCCGCTAGGTGGTCCCCTTCAGTGAAACTTAGCAATACTGTATGTGTGGAAGCTGGGCACGGGGTCTCTGTGGACAGCTAATTGCCTAACCGTGGATTGGTTCACATGAGATCCTTCATGGCATTAGAGTCGCTCCGAGATGCCCGTGCGCAAAGTGCACGCCCGAGTTCACAAGACAAGTCATAGACGTTTGTGATTGGATGAAACGCCAATTTCTACCATTTCAATTGTTCTAGTTGGATGAAAAGTTGAACGCGTGGGTCCAGCAGCTACGGTCAAACCTCCATGGAGCCCACCAAATGGGCCGAGCGAAGGATATATAAGGACACTCTTCTCTGTTGTCGGTGCGGCGAGATGCTGTCTGGATGCGGGATGCGGCAAGATGGCGTCCGCGGCGCTTCTCCGCGCGTCGTAGCAGGAGGTGCGTTCCGGCGATTTCCGATGCATCCGGGGATGCGAGTACATGGCGCGTCTAACGCGCTCACTGTGTGTGTGTGTGTGTGTGGTATGGCTGTGACAACCTGTGCGGAAGAAGGAGCAGCTCCGGCGCAGCGGCGAGGAACTCGAGATGGAGAAGTACCGATGTGGCCACCAGGATATCAAGACGACCACGACCAGGACCACGGTGGCGACGACGACGGGGGCGATTGGGGCTGCGTCGCATACGGTCGGCGCCCCCACAGAAAGTGTCATGTGTATATTGGCGCGTCACCTCTCGTTCATTGCTTCCCCGTGGCGGAGTGGTGGTCCAGCGTGTCCAGTGCCTCACCAGTGCCACGATGCCATGACCAACCGTCCCCGCGCGAGTGTGCGCCTTACAGGCGCCCTCGACCAGCACGCCGAGCTCGGCGAGGTCTTTCTCGTTGGGCAGCTGTTGTTGGGTGGGTTATGGCTGCCAGACGTTTTTAGAAGAGAAGATGGAAGCCGACTTCCAACGCAAACGAAGAACTCGGGTCCCTTCTCGCCCCCAGAGCTGGTTGAGTCGGATGGCGACCTCGAGACTCGCTCGAAAACGCACTTGATCGCCAGCAAAAGGATGATCCCGAGCAACAGTACGAGGCTCAAGATCTTGGTTGTACAGAACGCACCAAGAGCTGCGCCTGCCTACAGATATTGACGATCAGAAACCGACCAAATCCATCGCCACGTCCGTCGTGCGCCCAATCGTGACAATTTCTACTGCAACGAGGAACCCAGTTCCACTCACCTGCCGAGCAACGGACTTGGCCCTGGCCTCGTCTATTGCCACGCCCTGACCGCGCAGCAACAAGAGAGCGGCGCCACGAAGTCGCCCTGCCCTCGCAGCACGTCGAGCGCCAGATCGTGGGTCCGGGGTTCTCCAAACGCCTCGTCGACGCCCAGAACGTGGCGCACAGCGGGTTCACCGGTCTCACGGGCAGCGTCTCGGTCACTCTAACCGCAGTCTCTTCATCCGTGTTAACGAGAAACGCCTGCAGCGATTTAGTCCGGGACGACGTTTGAAGTGCTGCCTGATCATTAGGAATGATGGTTGGTGCTTGAAGTGGAAAGATAACGCTAAACCAGTAGGCGGTTTCTACCTCTTCTCTAACTGTTAGGAACGCATGTCACCAAAACCGGACATCCACCTCGCAAGCACTGTCCCGCGTGGCGCGTAGGGCAAGTACAAGCGCCCGACCGCGTTCTTCCTCCGATGGCTGCTGCGCGCGCGCGTGGTCGGCGGCTTCGGCGCGCTGGACGCGCCCAGCACCGGAGCCACCGCCACCATCACGAAGAAGAAGAAGAAGAAATCCAACGTCCTAAAAAAACCCAACGACCGACGCGGCCAACAACACGTTGGACGAGTATGTGCGCATCGTCACAGCCATCGCTCAGGAGCCAACGGCGCTGCCGGCGACGCTGCGGCGCGCGATCGCCGCGTGCGAGTGCGCGACCACGCTGCGCGCGCAGGCGGCGCAGTTCTTCCCGGCGGCCGCGGGCGACGACCCGCACCTCCATTTCCTCCAGCGGCTTACGTACTGGTTCAAGCAACTATGCGACGCCAACGTTGGCCAGCAACTCGCGCCCAACGACCAACGCCCGACGGCCACGCGCGCGGACGGCAAAGCGTTGAATTTTTCCAACTACTACGACGTGCTGGACCTGCCGGATGACTATGTCGAGCCAGGCGCCGCAGAAGAGATCGAGGCTCCGCGCGCTGTCGTCCAGCGACCGCAAGCAGCTCACGGAGGTCCCGTTCAAAGACGGCATGTCGTTGGAGGTGGCCTATTATCTGTTGGAGATGGACGAGCTCTCGGGGGCCGTGTACAGCGCCTTCCACGAGGTCAAGCTCCAGAAGAAGAGTCTGGTGGTACGAAGAGGGATAATCCCTATGACAGAGGGTAGCTTCGACGAGACGTACAGCGAAGCGCACACGCAGCACTACATCATCCCGAGCTTCTTGTCGCCACCATCCTTCTTTATGCAGCAGCTGCGACTGCTGTACAATGCAAGCGTCGAATACGACATGCGCGACGAGGTGCTCGACCGGCTCGACTTCACGAAGTGCTTGTTCAAGCCGTTGCTGCAGTTCAAGAGATCACGATTGAGCTGGTACCGGTATTTGTGAACATCTGTTGGGTACGGTCAGTGTCAGCGCTGCAAGGCGACGCGGGGCTTAGCCGCGCGGTTAGCATGTCGGTCTTACACCAGAGGGATCTCGTGACGCGCCTTCGCGAGTCGCTTGACCGCATTGATAAGCAACACAACTACTCCAAGCAAAGTGACAGGCCGCTGGATCGAGATCTACGCATCGTTTTGCCCAATATCGAGTTTACGGATGAGCTCACGGTGCTCGCGAGGGCCAACCCGATCATCGCGGGTGGGTTGTTGCTGAGCAACCACGTGAGCTGGGACGGAAGTGAGCATGTCCACGACGCACTTGTGTGCGTTTGCCCATCTCTATTCGGCGCTACGACATCGCCAGTTGCTCGAGGAGATCTCGTTCTTTGAAGACCTCACTCGCTTCCACGAGATCTTCTTCTTCGCGCCGTCACGTGACGCCTCGGTGCATGGTTGTTTCCTGCGCGGCTATCGAGCGATAAGCCACGAGTATCGCGCGACACCGAGAGGCCAACGCAGGCACAAAACACTTTTCAGGGCTGTGTCGGTGTCTGGCCTCAGTCTCGAGAGTTTTGAGACTGCTTGACCATCAGAGCTACATGGAGCTGCCGTCTGACGTGCTGGCGCCAACAGCGTCGTGGAAGGTGCGTCTTGAGCACGTTTCGGAGTTGTGCGATATCGAGCTCTTTGGGGCGCGCATCATGTCGCGTGACTTGCTCAAGATCTAGGACGATGTCACGGATTTGTTCATCGCACTGCGCGACGGACTCGGACGCGACGCGGAGTTTGCGGCGTTGCTGACCGCGATTGATCCCCAGGTGCCTGCGGCCCGCGCTGCGAACAAGGCGTTAGAGGAAGTCGTTGTGCCCCCGGTTTTGTCATTGCTTGACAGTCTCAACCTCGATGGATCCCACACATGCCGTCGTGAGGGGTGGAACAATCTCGTCGGTAGAGCTAGGCGAGCTCGTACTGCCGTTCTGTCAGCGTGCAGCGGCCATTGTGGCTGCGCATTTCCATGATGCTAGTGAGCCGTCTCGACTAGAACGCCGCTACTATACGTTGCCGCGCACGCCTGACTGGGCTACCATTGAATGTGGCGCTCCCACAAGCCGCTACTCTGATGTCGCACCCGCAGCATCGACACATGACACGCTCCACTCGCTGATGGAGATGATGATGGAGAGCCAAGAAGCGTTGAGCAGCGAACAGATTTCCCGACTCAAGTACGCAGTCAAGGCCGACCCGGCGTTGCTGTCAATGGTGACGGAAGATCCGACCGGCCGAGCCCGAGACCGCCGCCTGGTTGCGTGGTTTATGCAATTGGGTGCCTTGCGTCGTCAGCCACAGCATTTCCAGATCCCAGCGACCTTCGAAGAAGACTACTTGCTGGAACAGAACGAACACTTGTGCAACTGCATGGCCGTCCACAGCGCCGCGAGAGCGGGGCTCACTGGCATCGTGGAGCTCATTCTCGGGGCGGACTTGCTGCGCGACATCGACAAGGTCACGTATCACTCGAAGGAGTCGCTTGTGCACATCGTTGTCCGCTACAACGACCGCGTGATGTTTGTACTGGACAACCATAGTGCCTACTGTCGGTACAAAGATGCCCGTGGCAAGTACCCGTATGACTACACGGACGACGCGAGCTGGAAGCGAGATCTTGTCCAGATCGCGCTGTGGCAACGCCGCTCCGACGCGACCCAGAAGAAGCAAAAGGATGCGGCACCACAACGCCAGGCACTGACCTCTGATAAGCTCGCGGTCCGAGCACAGCGAAAACTTCGTGAAAACGGCGGACTAGAAACCCGCGGACGACCGATGCGTGGACGAGACCGCGAGTAAAGGTCGAATGGAGGAGCTGACCGAGAGGCTGGACACGCTGAAACTGACCAGCGCGTCCGATGAACCTGTCGCTGCGGCCACGGCCGCACTCCGTATCGTCGATACGGTCCGTGCGAGCGTCGCGTACTTCGTCGAGTTGACGACCTTGCACAAGATCTCACGCGAGGGCGCGTATCGCGAGGGCGCGCATCGCGGAGCAGCAGACGCTTGGCAGATACTACTTGTGCTCAACGAATTCTACCGGCAGCTGCCAGTTGCAACGGGCGATCTCGTACCAGACGACAGTGTCATGCGAAAACTCACGCGGCGCGCGGGACCTGCCAAGGCGTTTAGTGACTTTATGGCACTCGCAATGCACGCGGCATACCTGTTCCGCGCGACACACCGCGAGCCGCAGGCACAAGAGACACTGGAGCTGCTGGAGCGACGGCTTCTCAAGGTCAAAACTCGGTAAAGAACGTGTTGTGAGACGGTCAAGACGTATCTACGCGAACGCCAACGCATGGAGTTCGAGCCAGCGCTAGGCTTGCTGCCCGAGGTCCGGCGCGTGTTCCAGTGGATGGAGCCGACCTCCACGGGCATCGCAGTGATCGATCTCCTCGGCCGCTTCAACTGGTACCGTCGTCTCGTGCCCCTCGACACTGTGGCGCCCGATGCGCTCGAGCAGCTCCGGGGCGACCCGGCTGTTCTGGGTCGGGACACGACCGGGTTGCGCCTGTGTGTGGGCGACGTCGTGATTGTGGCCGCCCACACGTCGCAGGAATTGACCAGCGCCGTTAACCGCGTCGTAAGGGCCGCGCGGGGGCGCTGGAGCGTTCGCTTTCGCGCGCAGAGTGAGGAAGGTAACGCCATGGAGCTTGTGGTCGACGGTCTCACGATCTCCCGACGTATGGATTAGCGCGTGGTCAACGGTCGCCCGCTGGCACGCCGCAGTGTTCAAAGATCAGCTCCAGGAAACAAATGAGCGATGGTGACGAGACGATGTGTCAAAAGAGAAGGAGTGAAGGTCGTTGAAGAGACCGAGAAGGCTTGCTGGTTACGGTTACGTAACAATCGCCAGGTGAGCCCCGCGTCGCCGAGGCTGGTTTGGTCAACTCCCACCATCCTCCTCCTCGACCAGCGACATGGCGAAGGAGTCGGCGGAAGCAGCGGTTGCGGCCGCGCTCGTGGCGTTCCCGCGCGGCGCGTACGGCAAGTACAAGCGCGCGACCGAGTTCTTCCTCCGGTGGCTGCTGCGCGCGCGCGTCATCGGAGGTTTCGGCGCGCCGACGGCGACGAACGGCAACCAACAACCCAACGGCAACCAACACACTGACGGCAACAGCAACATGAAGAAGAAGCAGAAACAGAAGAAGAAGAAGAAGAAGACGGCGACGATACCGGCGGACCCGATGCCCAGCACGACCGAGGAGACGCTGAAGGAGTACGCGCGCATCGTGGCGGCCATCGCTCACGAGCCGGCGGCGCTGCCCGCGACGCTGCGGCGCCAGTGGCCGCGTGCCGTCGCCGCGTGCGAGTGCGCGATCACGCTGCGCACACAGGTCTCGCGGTTCTTCCAGCCCACGTCCAGCGAGGACACGCACCTCCATTTCCTCCAACGGCTCACGGACTGGCTCCAGCGACTGCGCGACGCCAACGTTGGTCAGCTGCTTGCCAACGACCAACTTCCAACGAGTACGTTGCCAACAAATGGGGTCGATCCCAAGCAGTTGGATTTTTCCAACTACTACAACGTGTTGGACCTGCCGGACGATTTTTTCGACGACGACACGGCCGAGAACGACATCCCCGATGCATCCGCGTGGACTTCCCCAGTGTTGTCGTCCAGTGCGTCCAAGCGGCTCATCGAGGACCGAGGGCTGGAAGTGGCCTACTTTCTGTTGGAGATCGACGAGCTCTCAGAGGCTGTGTTCAATGCGTTTCGCGACGTCAAGACTCAGAAGAAGAGCCTCCTCGAGGCCACTGTGGTCGCGCTCGTGGCCATTGACTTTGCAAAGACCGTGATTGCGCAGTTTCAGCTGTGCCAGCCGGGCATGCGTGTCGCTGAGGACCTGCTTCTACTGATCCCCAAGGTCAATCTCACCGATAACGACCCCACCGACAAGCACGATGTCGAAGTCACGGCTAGCCGAGATATACCAAAGGTCGAGTATGTACGCGGCCAGGTGCTTCTGGACTTCGTGTGGACCACCGTGGCTCTCAAAGCGTTTGCCAAGGGCCTCCCTCACGAACTTAATGGGTTCTTGCACATCATCCAGGACCGAAACACTGAACCGTATTGCGAAGAGCACACCCAAGAGTACTTGCGGCCGGACATCGGCTCGGCACCATTCATCTTTCAGGAATTACGGCTGCTGTTCAACGCGGCGGTCGAACACCACCAAGGTCGCGGGCGACTGGACCGCCTCGACTATGCACTCTGCTTCTTCAAGCCACTCGAGCACTACTTCGAGACGCACCAAGTCTCGATCGAGTTGGTGTTCCTGTGCATCTGCTGGGTACGATCGGTATCGGCACTTCAAGGTGATGCAGGGCTCAGCCGAGCGGTCAGCATGTCGAACATGTATCAATGGGACCTCCAGGTGCGGATCAACGAGGCGCTCGTACGTATGGACGACATCAAGAGCTCCCAAAAAGTCGACGCGGCGGTGGAGGATATGCTACGCCACACGCTACGGGATCTCGAGTTTTGCGGTGAGTTGACAGCACTTACGCGCGCTAACCCGATCGTTGCCGGTGGCATGCTACTGTCGCACCACATCTGGTATGTCAAGATCGGCAGAACAGCCAGTATGGAAACGACACACGTGCGCGCGTTCGTGCATCTCTATTCGGCCCTGCGGGACCTCGAGTTGCTCGACGCGATTCCGTTTTTTGAAAAGTTTGAGCGCTTGTACGACATGTTCTTCTTCGTGCCAGGGCGCGCCAAGTCTTTTCTGGAACTCTATCGCGCGAAAAGCAAGCTCCCAGCCACCCACAGCCACCGTCGCAGACACCAGCGCTGTGCGGGGTGTCATTGCCGGTGCCTCGCGTCGCTCTCCTCAGTGGTACAGCTACTGGACTTTCAGAACTACATGGAGCTGTCGTCCGAAGTGCTGGCGCCGACGGTGTCGTGGAAGACAAGGCTCGATCATGTTTCGGAACTGTGCAAGCGCGAGCTTTTTGGGTCCCGCATTCTCTCGCGCGATTCCCTCAAGATCTCGGATGATCTCGCGGACCTGTTTGTTGCGCTGCGCGACGGACTCGACGCGAACGCCGAGTTTGCGTCTTTGCTGGCCGCGGTCGATTCCCAGGCGACTCCCCGTCGCGGTGCCAGCGAGCCGAACGCGCCCGAAGAAGCTGTTCTGGTCCCACTGCTGACGTTGCTCGACAATCTCAACCTTGATGGCACGACCATCAATGGCGCAACAGTCTTAGTCGACTCGCCTCAGCTACGCACGCTCGTGCTGCCTTGCTGCAAGCACGTTGCAGCCATCATCGCTGCTTACTTTAACATCAACGACCCGTCCCACCTCGAGCGCCGCTACTACACGCTCCCGGCGACCCCCAACTGGGCGTCTCTCGAGTTTGGTGATGCCACGAGCCAACGCCTGGATGTCGAAAGCTCGGTATCGACACGCGATACGTTCCAAGCGCTCATGGCGATGATGGCGAAGAGCCCAGAGCCGCTGAGTGACGAGCAAGTGGCCGTGCTCAAGAACGCCATCAAAGCTGACCCGGCGTTGCTGTCGACGGTTTTTGACGATCCAACAGTCGAGCTGTGTACGTTGTTCCATCACGTCGCGGCCGGCCGCGCGCGCGACCGCCGCCTCGTCGAGTGGTTCATCCAGATGGGCGCGTTGCATCGCCAGCCAAAGCACTTCCGAAAGCCTCTGCGCGTCGGCGAGGGCAACGCGAGCGCTGGAAGCGGACAGCTGTGCGAGTACATGGCTGTCCACAGCGCCGCCATGGCAGGGCTCACCGACATCGTGGAGCTGATCCTCGAAGCCGACTTCCTCCGGGATCTCAACAAGGTCACGTATCAGTCGAACGAGTCCCTCGTGCACATCGCCGTTCGCAACAACGACCGCGCAATGTTTGATATGCTGTGCGACCGAGGTGCCGACTGTCGACACAAAGACGCCAGCGGAAAATACGCGTACGACTGCACGGACCACGCGGGCTGGAGGCGTGAGCTTGTCGAAATCGCGCTGACGCAGCGCCGCGACGCCGCAAAGCACGCGAAGGAAGAGATCGATGAAGGGAAGGGCTCCTCGTCCAATGGTGCCGCTTCCGCCTCAGCCGATGCACCTCGACTGGTCAAATGTCACCCGGCTGAAGCGGCCGATCATGCCATGTCGGTCGGAACCGATCTGCATTCAAACACGTCGAAGGCGCAGGCGCCGTCGCGTCCGTTCACGCAGCCAACCAACCGCATGCAACAGCTGACCCAATACTTGGACAGACTCAAAGCAGACCAGTCGGATATGGAGGCCGCGGTCACAGCACTGGGTATCGTCGACACTATCCGCGCCAGCGTCGCGTACTTTGCCAACTCGCTGACGCACCGCCGAATCGCCCGCCAAGTCATGCTCCGCGAGGCAACCGACGCTGCCCTCGTGCTGTCCGCGCTGACCAAGTTCCACCGCCAGTTGCCTGCGGCGACGCGCGACCTCCCGCCTGATGACAGCCCACTAGGGAAGCTCACGCGGCGCGCCGGCCCGGCCCAGGCTTTTGGGGAGTTTTTGGCCTTCGCTGTGCACACGGCGGTTCTGTTCCAGATGGGCCGTCGCGAGCCCCAGGCAAACGAGACGCTCGAGAGGCTGGAGCGTCGGCTGCTCCGGATCAAGCCACGCGATCGCGCATTCTATGAGATAGTGAAAACGTATCTCCGAGAGCGCCGCCGCAGGGGTTTCCAGCCGACAACCTGTTCGCTACCTGAGGCTCAGCACATCTTCCAGTGGATACAGCCTACAGCCAGCACCAACGGCATCGCAGCCATCGATCTGCTGAGCCGTTTCTCGTGGTTTCGTCGCCTCGTGCCGCTCGATGGCGTCCCACCCGACGCGCTGGGCCAACTCCGGGACGACACGACCATCCTGGGCGGGGACCGTTCGGTCTTGTGTGTGTGCATGGTCGAGTCCAACGTGGTGGTGCTGGCCGCGCACACGTCGCAGAAACTCGCTAGTGCTGTTGAGCGCGTCGTTGAGGCCGCGAGGGTGCTCTGCGGCGTCCGCTTCCGCGCACATAGCGACCACGACAACGCCACGGAACTCCAAGTCGACGGGCTCACCATCTCTCGCAACCTCAAGTAATGGTAGATGATTCCTCTTTATCAAGAGCATGTCTTTCGCCTTCCGCTATATTATGTCTTCCGTCTTCCGCCTTCCGTCTTCAGTCATCCGTCTTCTGCCTTCTGTGTTCCATCTTCCGCGTTACTGGGTACAGTACTGGGTACAGGTCTGGCCGAAGTTGAACTTCACGACGTGGCCTCTCGCATGCGCTTCGCGACCTTGAAGCATGGTAGAGCCGTTTTGTGCCCGCAAGGGCCGAGTGCTTGCCGAACTGGGGCACTTTCGCCGTTCGCTCTGTCTCTATCCCACACACGATGACAGTTTGCTCCATTACTATTGTAGACTTCATTCCCAGCATTTCCCACAATCGCAAATAATTGAGACTCACGTACGGGATATGGCAGTGTATCGTGCGACACATCCTCCAAAGTGATGCAGTAGGTTATGCCGCCCACACGGTCGCGCGCTGGTCGCTGCGATAGACACCACATAGAAACACGCTCAGCGTACGATATGACATAGCCTCTTTAGCCAGGAGGGACCACACACAGCCCCACGCACCTCATGAACGCCGCCAGTCCAGTCTCGTGGCCGCGTGTGAGCAGCACATCCGTTGAATAGCTTCAGATCGCAGCGGATGGCGTCGAGCGAGTACAAGCACACAACGCCAAGGCCCTCCAGCGCGTCCCTGCGTCCCCCCGCGAGTTCTTCTGGATCTTCGCAGCGCGAGCGTGGGCTCGAACGCGAAACGCGAAACGCTTCGCTGTTGCGCGCGAGCCGCATGGATGCGCCAACGGCTTCTTGTGGATGGACCGTCGCCGTGGTGATGGTGTCGATGCTCGCACGCAGGTCGCCCAATGAGAGGAAGTTAGCCTTGAACACTAAGGACTTCGCTTGTACTTTTTTCAAGCGCATCGTGGCCTTGCAGCATCTCGTTGTCGCCAGGAAGCCTCATCTAGACATCCTCAACGGCATCTCTGTAGGCGATGTGGACACCGCCCCCACCACCCGCAGACGGAGTGATCCACTTGGCACACACGACATGGGTGGTCGAAGACGCGTCCCGTGCCACGATCAGCTGCTCGAGCCGCTCCGACGCGGCCATCTCCGCGAGCGCGGACCTGACAGCCGCAAGGGACACGGCCAGGAGCTGCATCTCATAGTAGATCGAGCCCATGTACTTACGGAGCGGCCGCTGGACCGCGCGCTCTATCTCGGCGTGGAAACGGACCACAGAGAACTCACTCGCGTCGAACAGCACCATAGATTTCTCCGGCTCCTGCTCCGGTCAATCGTGCTGCTGTAGTAGCAGCTGCTGCTGCTGCCAGAACGCGGCGAGAAGCTCCCGCATCTTGAAGCCCGCGAGGTCATCGAGCTCTTGGCGGAGCTGCTTGTTGAGCTGCTGGAGACGCAGCATCTTCTTCAGCGAGAACGCCGACTCGTCGATGAGCGCGCCGCTCTCCACGCGCCCAAAGCGCCCTCGCACGTTCTTGTCGATCTCAGCATTATTCTTGTGGATCTGTGTCTCTGGGGATCAGATTGAGATAGAGATAGCGTCAGCTCGCCCATCACCACACAGGCGTTGTCAACGGGCGGAGCCGCGTTTGAAACCACAGGTCTTACTCACGCTATGCACGAGTGACGATTGGCGCCACTGAGGCTCAGTCTGAGCCGCCCTGCCCTCGCAGCACGTCGAGCGCCAGATCGTGGGTTCAGGGTTCTCCAAACGCCTCGTAGACGCCCGCAACGTGGCGTACAGCGGGTTGACCGGCCTCACGAGCAGCGTCTCGGTCGCTCTAACCACAGTCTCTTCATCCGCACCAACGCGCGTACGCAGGAACATGCGCGCGGCCGACAAACGCCTGCGGCAACCTAGTCCGGGACGACGCAGAGGAGGAGAGAGCGCCCGTTAGACCGAGTGTTCATCGTCGCTCCAGAGCACACATCGCGTGTGACGCACCTTGATGGACACCTCAGACAACAGAGCGTGTCATGGTGCCGTCCAGAGGTCATCAAAGTGCGCCCTGCGGGCGTCATGGCGCCGCGCGGAATTGTCGTTGGTGTTGGGCGTGGCCATTTTCGGGTTTTCCTTTGTTCACCTTCGGGGTCAGTGCGGTGAAGTCACGAGTTGTGTGGCGTACAATGCCGTGCTTTGCCCGGGAAGCTCTGGATATCTTATCGTACCCAACAGTATCAAAGTATAAAGGTTATGAGAGCTGACTTGGGCGGATATCAACCTTGTGGCGCTTTCGTAGGACAGCAAGGCTGCTGACCAAGGGTCGGGCTATAGAGAGATTTGATTGGATAAAATATGCAGCTAAGTGATGACCAAGGTGTTGACCATGTGGCAGACTCGGGCGTGCGCTTTGCGCACGGGGCATCTCGAAGCGACTCTAATGCCATGAAGGATCTCATGTGAACCAATCCACGGTTAGGCAATTAGCTGTCCACAGAGACCCCGTGCCCAGCTTCCACACATACAGCATTGCTAAGTTACACTGAAGGGGACCACCTAGCGGCCCAAATTCCTACTGGGGTTCAATGAGATGATCAGAGGGGCACACTGCTATTCCAGGGCGCCTGCACACGCTCAGTGCTATGAAGGATACAATGTTAGCTCAGAGGCCCTGCCCCTGGTCATCGTCTAAAGAGGCCCGGCCGGCCGCAGTCACAGCCCTGCCCTTGGCCATTATCCGTAGAGGTCCTGCCCGCGGCCGCAGTCTGAAAAGGCCCAGCCCGCAGCCGCAGTATCAAAAGCCCCCGGCCGCGGCCCAGTACCAAGAGGTCCTACCCGCGGCCACAGTCTCAAGAGGCCCTACCCGCGGCCGCAGTCTGAACGGCCGAGCCCACGGCCACAGTCACAAAGGCAGCAGTATCGAAAGGCCCTGCCCGCGGTCACAGTCTCAACAGGACCCGCCCTGGGCTATTGTCTGAAGAGGTCTTGCCCTCGGCCACTGTATCAAAAGGGCCCTGCCCGCGGCCGCACTATTATAATTGACCGAATCCCAAGTCTTAAAAAACTGGTCGCTATTTGACCCCACTGGTGGAGATGCTTTAAAAAAAAGCCATGCTCTTTCATCGAGTTGTCACGTCGATCGAAAGCACATCAACGGGTCACTTCGAATCAACTTGAAGTGTGACATTGTCGAGTGTGTGTCATCTGTGCGTTTCCGTGAGTGCTGGTCTCCTGTGTGAGGAAGTCTGTCCCGAACGTCCCGAACGACATGAAAAATTGATCGATTGGATGAAATCAATGAATGCTGACCAATCAGAACCTCCCAATGTGGGTCGGTCAATTCCTGTCTGCTCCACATGCTGCCAAACTCTCAGCTTCGCTTCGAGAACTGAAGTTGCACTTGCCCTTTTCACAACTGAGTCGTCTTCTTCCGCTTTCTGGTCTTGTGAGGTTGCTTTTGGTAGTTGGGATCACCTGCGTGTGAGGCTTCGGACACGAGTTTGAGAATTGTAGAGACCATCAGCTGACTCCAGCGGCGTGTGTGCCTTGGCTCAGTGGACGGTTGGGCAGCGAATCCCGCCTCAAGCAACTCCACCGCTTGTTCCTCTGTCATTGAACGGCTTGGGCTCTCCCCAGTCGCCGCTTTTGCCCGATCTGCAATCATTTTCTAGATCATGCCCGAGCGTCGGATACTGCATCTGCGCGTGGGCCGCGACCACTCGCGAAGGATATGGACGAACCTCGGAGACAGCGCCGAGGCGCGGCGGAACCGCTTGTCGGCGTTGGCGCCCCAAGCGTCGGATGGGTCGGATTGGAGATACGAAGATAATAATCAAGTAACATTTTCCATTCGTCATGATACTCTTTGGCCGGACGCACGGTGAGCTAACGCGTTGGTGTGTCAATTCTTGGCAGCGTCAAGTCGACGGGAGTCATCTTGAGTTAGTAGGCCGGCGCAGAGGACGAGCGGGCACTTTAGCGTGGACGGGAAGACGCAGTATATGGCGACAGCCACTTCTTTTGGGCGCGAACACAGCGCTCATCGAGTGCTGGATCGGTGAGCGCGCGAAGAACGAAGTACAACGAGTCACTACGACACATACGACACCCAAAGCCCCCATCAGAGTACAACCATCATTTCTCTGACTCTCGTGCGTGCTTCAAAACCGTACCTGTTAATGTCGGCAACGCACGCACTTGATACATCGTAGCTGCGAGCGTTTCACTGCCGATGGGCGTTCACAAGCGAGGTCAGCACGCTGGTTGGATCGTTGCGCAACGCCCGAACAACCGAACGCCCGAACGCACAGACCGATTTGCTCCGGGCTCACTGGCGGCGCATGGCCCTCGGTGTTCACGATCATGCCATACCCAGGGAATCGTAAAATAACATTGTTATTGTATTGAGAGCCGAAAGTAGTACCAATCAATAATTGGCAAATATGACTATTGAATTCCAATGCTGTTGTACTAGAAGTTTGTATGTACAGCCCTGAGACCGTCCAGTGCAGGGTACTATGCCGATGTTAGTCAACACTCGCGTACTAACTTAAGGTAGAACTGACTCGGCCGATGAGGCACGATTAGCGAGTGCAGAGATGACGGAGGTGCGGTCACACTCATGTATTGTGGTGGATACTATGCCACGGATCAGTCTTGAAGCATGCGCATACATCGCACTACTCTACGGGGGCTCCAGTACGCTCATTCACCTGAATCCAGGCACAACGCCAGAATACCGACCATATTTGGACGTGATTGACACTTCGAGCAATAAATTATTTTGACTTATTGTATTGGGCTTATTGAAAAGCCAATTGTTTTTTACGATGCCCTGGCCATACCCGCTGAGCTCAGTCGCGTGGCCTTGCGGCGGGGCTCGATCTGTCCTTGTGCCACTCACCCCGACAGGCCATCGGCGCCAACCAACTCATGATGTCTACCACCGCTTTCTTTCACTTGGTCTCGCCCGGCCGGAAAGGCTCTAGCAGCTTGTCATCGTGCGGCTCCGTCAATATTTTGGACGACACGCAGCCACCGTGCCATGGGGCGCGTGAGCATCCTGAGCAGTCTCAGTAGGACACACCCCGAAACTCACCAGCAATCAGCGGCAGGTTACCCAGTGCACTCGAGAGCCGCAGCCGCCTGACCGTCACTACCCATGGATTTCGTATACATGGGTCGCACAAATGCGGTGTTCAGCATACGCTGGCAGCCATCGCCAGGACGCACAGAAACCCATGTCATGCACCTCATCCGCATCCTGTCCGAAGGCCGGAATCGTGACCTAAGTACGAGGCAGTGAGAGCTGTTTGTGCAAACATACATACACCAGAACAATCCGAGCCGACCAAAAAGAATCGCCACGTCAGTCGCGACAGCCGTGGCCACTCACACTACCCAAGAGCTATGCTGTGAGGAGAATCCAGCGCCACCCACCTGAGGACAAATGGACTTGCCCGGGGCCTCGTCCAGTGTCATGAGCTGGCCGCGCAGAGAGCGCACGATCGACACCAGTGCGCCGCTCGCAGAGTACTTGAGCGCCGAAAAGTGATTCTGCTGGTCTTCAAGACGCCTCGTACACGCACACGGATGGGCGACGACGCCGCGGAGAGAGCAGCAGGATCTCGCCGCCGTCGACATCTGCTGAAGGTTCGCCAGCCCCACGGACAGCTTGCCGACCGCGCCAGTGGCAGTCTGTTCATTCGCGTAGATTCGCGTAGTGAGATACACGTGCACAGTCGAGCAGTCGAGGACCAACAGAGCAGAGACGAGGGAACGAGCACCAAGTTAGAAGAGTGGTCGAGGTAGCACGTGGCCGATCAAAAGCACACACAACACGCGACATACCTTGACAGGTGCTCCTGATGAACCCTCATGCGCTGGTGTTGCCCGCGGTTCGTCATTGTGCGATGTACGGGCGAAATGGCGCGATTGTCAGCGCCAGCAAGGGGCGTTTCGCCCAGCGAGCGTTGCGTAGTACATGTATGAGCTGCAAAACCACGGCGAACCACGTCAACAATCCGCACCCCCCAATGCGGTACACCGGTGGAAAACCGCGCACCTCATCGCCTCGACCATCTGCGCATCTCTCGCCTTGCGTACCGCCAGGCTGCGCAAAGCGATAGTCAGTCTCTACCCGACGAATCCGCAATATTGATCCACTCACCTCCAGAGCTGCTTGGAGGTGGCCATGGGCAGATCTTTCGTGTGCTAGTCTAGGGTGCCTTCTTCATTAGCCTGTACAAATCGACTCCCTTGGAACTTCCAGGATCCCGAATGGAACGCACTTCTTGAGTGTTGCATTCGGGTGAGCTCGCGGAGCTGGACAAGAAGCACAGCATCTATCGGCGCTAGCAGATCCCCACGTGGCCGCGGCCGACGACGAGAACGGGAAGAATTCTTTCCGGGTCATTTTGGGATCGGATCACAGTTGTGGTCACTGTAGGTTTTATTATGGGGTCTCTTCAGTAGGTCTGGGGTTCTTTATGAGGTCACTGTTTGGTCACGAGACAGCCAGAATCGATAGACATCTGCTCAGGTGGGAGACACAACGTGCACGAAACTGCTTCCAGTATCTTGGCAAGGGCAGGTGGTGGCAAGCACCTGGGATGATAATCACGCCATTATATGTCGAATAGATCTCGGTGTCTTGGCAAAACTCAGCAGCCTCGTGGGTATCTCGTGCTTGCGCGCGGGCGTGCACCTGCGTGCCGGTCGGCGTGGACATTTGACCGACCATCGTGATGCTCGCGGCCGCGCAGCGCGAGCCTGTCGTTCTCGGACCTAATGGTCCACTATGATGTCTCTTGTTCCTTGCGGCTAGGCCTGCAGCTCGCGCAGAAGTGCCGCCGCGAGCGCGTACGAGCGCGTCAAAGTGCAGCAGCGTGGCCACGCTCCTGCCACCGCGCCCCGTGGCTCGCGCTTCCCGCTGCCTCAGCGCGTTTGAGTTAAACTACAGCACAGTCCGCGCCTTCCTCTTTCTCTCCTTGACTACCACGCCCACCTCGCCGCTCAGGACGGCGTCCAGCTGGTGTCGCAGCGTCTCGGCGTGCGTCTCCAGCGCGTGCAACTCGCACGCCGGCGCCGCGCACTTGTGAGCGCGCCACATGCGCCACATCGCCAGGCGATGAACCAGCACCTGCGGCCGTGGCGCCACGCGTACACTACGAGCACGGCCAGCGCCGCGTCGCGCAGCTCCTGGTTCTCGTCTTGCGCAAGCGCCGCGGCCGCCAGCTCGTCACAGTTCATAGTGTGGCCGCCGTGCGCGAGCGCCGCCGTATTACTCTCCAGCTCGCGGCAGTTCGACAGCACGCGCTCGTTCAACTCTCCGTACGCGGCGCGCAGTGTGCGCCATGACAACAACGTGGCCCCGTGGCTTGACCTCTTGATCAGCCCCGTAATCTGCAACATCTTGGCCACGCTCTTTCCGTGGTTGCGGTGCGGCCGATGCGGTGGACAACGGCGGCACGGCCGATGAGGTGGTGCTGGACGCGCTAGCGGTAACCGCGCCGCGTGGGGTCACGCTGAGCGCCAAACTTTTTGTCTACTGACTCTCCGCGCTGAAGTGCACCAACAAGCTCCACAAGAGCAACGGGGCCTTCACTACATTGTGCCCTCGACCGTGCCGATACTGCTCACCTAGGGATATCTACTATATGTCTACAGATAGCTGATGGAGGGATCTCGTTAGGGCCAAAACACTCAAGCTCATCAAGGTCTTCACGGAGCTGCCCACGACCTGCTTTTCCTTCTTCTGTTGTAGCCGCAAGTTGTACGGTAAGGATTGTACTCCACATCTTCTTTGTCTCGTTCCTCGCATTTGCTGACCGCGTACAGTAGACTTTAGGGGGTAGGGTGGGGTCGGGGCCGTCCCCACAGCCTGTGGTGGGGTTAAGAGCGCTGTGACAATGAAGCGGGTAGGACCCAATGAAGACACAATGAACCTCTCCTTGGTGACGCCTCGCAACATCCCACGTGCAAACTACAGAATTCTTGGTACCGCCCCACTCTTACACTAAACCGTCTGAGCTGTTTGCGCTCCTCCGGCCCTGGACATGGCGTTCTTCCTACTGCAAGACACTCACGCCGACGCAACTCAAGTCGGTTGGTTTAGGCGTCAGTCCAGCTGCCGCCGGTGGTAATGTTCTCATGCATCTCACCGAGGTGCTCGAGCGGCAGTGCCCCGCCCGTGCGCCACCTTTGTGCTCACGCTCAAATATGCTTGTCTAGATACCCGCCATGCTCCAGTGAGGCAATCCTGTATTGTGAAAGGCAAGTAATTCGTTGTCGTCTGTGACCTAATGCACTGTTATTCTAATTCGGGTCTCGCTTTTTTTTCTTGATAAGTATTGTCTAGGTCTTGTGACCAAAACACGAGACCCGACCTGGCGGTGATCTGTATTAGACTCTACCCGAGAACGGGCTCCAAGTCTGGGACCTCGAAAAGTTGGACTTGCCCGTGTACTGATCGTGGACGCCGTGGACGGCGGCTGCGCGCCCGAGATCGCCACGTGCGGCCGAGATGGCTGCATCCTCGTGTAGTCATCACGCTCGCGCCAAGGAGCGCGGATACGGCATGCGACTGCTGAGCCTTGTGCTTTGGCAGCCCGTCCAAACGCGTCGCCTGCGACGGTTGTGCCGCATGGCAGCAGCGACGAGTCGACGTGGAGCGCTGCGTGGTCGACGGGTTTGACAACGGTGACTGGAGCTGGGAGATCAACGCCCAGAACGGCGTCGTGAATATCCAGTTCGACCGCAGAGACATTGAGATGAACAGGCTGCTGGCCACGACGCTCGAGCCTAAGTTCCGTATGTACGGCGTGCGCACGTTCGACGAGGAGAAAAGGCTCGCGTACCTCACCGAGAAGGCCCACATATCGACGATCTGGCAGGGCTGCTTCCAGCTGCAGAACCGCAACCTGTTCATGCTCAGCGGCGACAACGACGGCTTCAACCTCTACAAGTAATACGCGCTGCGTTTTTGGGTAGCTCTAGGTGGAATGTTTCTGGACCGAGCGGTAACGATCGATACATGTATTATCAAGCCACTACCCGTTGTCGCGGACAAACTGGCGCAGAGCAGCGCCTGATGCTGAAGTCCCCGTTGGCTTTTGCCAGCCCACCACAAGCCCGCGCGCAAAGCGACAACCAACAACCAACAGCACTTGCTCTCGGCCAGCCGGCGGCCGCAGCCACGCTCGTCGCGAGCGAGAAGGAGTCGCTCACCGCTGCGCCTGAGCTCACGCACTCCGAACGGCACCGCTGCCTGCGCGGACGACCGCCCCGCACAGCGGCTGGAACGTCACGGAGCAGCCTGGCTTCTGCGTCGCCCGGCCTGATCCATGCCGCCTCCTGCGGTGTCCGTGTACTGCTCTGTTGGAACAGATGCGACCCCAGCACGAGCGCCACCGCGACGACCAACTGGATCTGGACAGCTACACGCTGGCGGCCCGGCGCCGTCCACCAGCCACCGCCTTGCTTCTCTTTACCAGCGCCGACTCCACGACGGCCATGAACCCGTACAGCACGTACCACGCCCACGCCGTGTCGTGTCGTCCATGGGTGTTGCCGTGAGGCGGTGGAAGCACGTGTCGTTGTTGGCATCGGTGGACGACGAGAGCGTGACACGGTCGCACAGAGGTCGGTGTTGGTGTTCCGCGTGGAGATCACTTGACCGGAGGAAGAGACGGCGGAGGAGAAGGCGACGATGAGCGTGACGGTCGTGGTCTGCAGCATGGCCATGTCGGCACCAGCACGAGCTGCTGTTGGCTGCCAAACCCTAGTGGCTGCGTCGTTCTGCTTGGCTAAATGGTGTGTAGAGATAGAGGGAGAGAAGGCGAGATACGCGTCGTTAGCGGCGGAAGAAGATCTACTCGGAGGCAAACGCCATCAAGGCGATGTGAAGCCGAGAGGCGATTATACCCATGTTTCGAACCCTCCTGAGAAGTCATGGCGTGTTCTTATCGAACTTTCTTCACACACACATATCAACTTCGCCGGACACCAAGCCATTCGCGCGCCAACGTGGCCCATATTTCGTGGAGCGCGTCTCGTCCAACGTTGGCCATCGTAGTCGCTCCACGAGGAGCGCTCGCATCGTGGCTGACGTGGTCACAGTGGCCGCCGCGCAGCGCGTGGTGCACGGTGACTGCGAACCGGATCAACTGGGACGGGTCGATCAAAGCTGGTCTTGCGCCCTCCTCCAGGTCAAGGACGACGCAAAGGTGACTTCATAGGCTACCACACGCTAAAGAACGTTTTGTGTCTGCTGCGACCCGCTCGCTCGGCAGTGCCGGCATGATCCGAGCACCCGCGCCGCTTCTTCCATGTCGTGCGTGGGGGGTGGAACCGGCCGATCATCCTATCCATCCATGATCTGGTTGATCGAGCAGATCTCCACCGGACGACAAGCGCCGTAGGCCTACACTTCGAAACGCGGGTGCGTAGAAAAAGAGAAGGAACCAACAGCGCGACACGCGGCCATGGCAATCGCACACTCAGTGACCGACGAAGGAGCCGGCCGAGCTGGTGGAGCGCGTGGCCCTCAACAAGCACATAATTGTTCAGACCAGGATAGACAGAGCCAAGCGCACCACACCCAGCGCGCCGCCACCAGAGGCTGGCGCGCACTCACGCCCGAGCTTGATCCGCTGCCAACTTTCCACGACCCGCGGCGCCACTCCGACGCGGTGCCCCACAGACAAGCACCATCACGCTGCCGACCGCAGAAGCAATAGACCACGCGCCGGCTCCGACTCCTCTGCCCCGGAAACCCAACCAAAGGTGACCAACTACTGTAGCACGCGGTAGGAGTCGCTAAAGCACAAGCCGCGCGGTCTCTCTCCTCGGCGGCAACGCGACGGCGCTCGCTCGCGGGGCGGCCGCCCACGGTGAAAACGCGGGCTTTGACGCGCGGCGGCCACTTGCCAGCCTCCCCGGACCCCGCGCCGAACTCGAAATGGCGAGGCGTGCAGGCGTGGCGTGGCGTGGCGGGGTTTCCGGAGTCCGCCGTCAGAGAACCATATGAGAGGGGGAGAAACGGAGAAGAACAGGTTACGTATGTCCAGTCCCACAAGGCGTGCACGTGAGCGACCAGTCGCTGATGTATCCAACTTGAAGTTCGTCGGACAGTGGTTAGAAACGTCCTGTTAAAAACTGATTATGTTGTACCGTTGGTCAGGCTGTCATAAACGACAACAGCAACTCGGGCGGCACCTTCGAGCAACCCTCTCTCTTTCGGGCGACACTCACACAATGGAAACAGTTGTGCCATGGAACTCCAAGGGCGACGGGCTCCTCGGGCGCGCGCTACTGCATGACGAGGGCGACGGCTCGTCGTCGGCCGTGGGCCGCATCGCGTGGCTGAGAGTTTCTGGCCGACGGCCGCGGCTGGTGAGCTGCTCGCGTGAAATCAACCGCATCGGCACGGCCCGTCGGAGCGACCGCCGCATCGAACGACTGCTCCAGAGTCCCTCGACACGGCTCGCAAGGACACGCCAACCTCGCCGGTTTCCTCTGACTCCCCCACCGGCGGGCTGCTCGTGGACTCGCTCCCCAAAGACACGCAGCACTCGGCTCCGCGGACCATGACGACGATGTCCACGTGCCCGGCATCCGCAAGATCACGGGCGACGGCGCCAGCCCAGACACGACGAAGGCCGCCGTCGAGAACGAACTGCTCGCCATGAACGGCCACGAGCACAATCTCGCTGTCCAACACCATCCGTAAGCCGGCCTGCACCGCCGCGTCTCGCGACGTCGCTCCTCCCGCGACGATGAGGCGGCCAATGGCAATGTGGCGGCATGACGTCAACTCGAATTTCTTCGGCGCGACCGCTGAGGGGAACGCCAACGAGTGCGCCATCTCCTCGCGTGAGGGCATCTACAGTAGGGTCGTGGGCATCGCGTGGTGTTTTGTGGGACTACGACGCCCGTCACTACCGCGTCGGCCTTGCGCGGCCCCACGCGAGCAGCGCGACGTCGTGCTGAGGGGCCGCAGCTCCTCGTGCGGCCGGTTCGAGGGGTTAGGTGCATCAGTGTTGTCGTCGCCGTTGCTGTCAGGCACGACCGTCTCCTCGAGATCAAACACCACAACCTCCTCGGATGCGCTTAGCCGCTGATGCGCGAACTGCTCAGCACTTACTGCACACTGCAGGAAAAGCACCGCGACCGGGTCGCTGGCCGTCAGCACCTCGTGAACACGCTGCCGCGTGAGCACCGAACTCATCGCTGAGCTCTCTCCAACAGAATGTCTGGTAGGCCCTTTTGTCTGAAGTCAACACACCAGCTCTCACCACGCTAATTCTGCTGTTGTTGAGCAACCATGAACGAGTGTGCTCAGATGATTTCAAAGACGTTCACGCCAGTGAAGACTCGCCACTGACGAAGGAATGCGTTAATGGACGGAGATCGCTCTGCGGTTGGTGCTTCCAATCGACACTCTACTCTGCAAGAACTTATCCAGTGTGTTGCAAGTCATACTCAACGAAGCACTCAACGTCCGGAACGTGCAAGGTGTCTCGCAGTTGATTGATAAGTTGTTGCTCGTTTGTAGAGATCCCACTCCTGCGCTGAACGAGGTTCGAGCGTCTTCACTGCAGCTCTTCCTTCTTCTGGTGAGCAGCGGGGCAAGGGCAGAGCAAATCAAGGCCGCAGACACTTGTACTTCGATCGAGAACAATGATCTGATCCCAGCGGCGCTCAAGTCGGTGCAACATTTCCATTCTGAGTCAGTTCGGTTATATCGCTTACCTGGACGTCGAGTTCCAGATCGCGACCAACGAGTCGCTGCAAGAGGTCGCGATCGATCACTGTATGCGACGCATCGTGGACGACACGAACGCAGTCGTTCGCGCATCGAGTAGTTGATGGACTGCACCCGGGACTATCTCATCTGTCTGAGCAAGCTATCGAACGCGAGAAGTTTGTCGAGCTGTACATGCGCTAGTTGAACACGAATGCTTTGCTGGCCGTCTGTTTCAGTCGTCGACGAGCTGTGAACCGCGGCGGAGTCCGTGAATGTGCAGTATTGAGTGCCGCACAGATCACGGATGCGCTGAACATCTGTGCTAAGATCACTGGTACGCTCTCGGCCGTCACCTCGGCCGGCACCTTGAGTGACTCAACCACATGAACGCCGTGGCGCGTTGGACCACTTGCCACCGGATCCAATGGCGCCGTGTGAGCACGTGGTCGCGGTACTCGCATGATCGGTTGAGAACGAAGATACGCGATTTGCTTTGCGCTTTCGCGGTATTCCGTTTCATCTCCTCGCTCAGCGACGCCAGTGTGCGGTCGCTTACCACGATTCTCTGTGTTGGAAACGAATCGGTATTCTATGTGAGCCCGCTGTTCGCTGTGTGATCGCCCACGGGCCTACGAAGAGGCATGCGGCCATGCGTTACCTGCAGTTGTTTCTCGACGATAGATCCGCCCGCAGAACGGCCAACGGCCTCCGGCAGTGCCTAATCTAATGGAGACTCGCTCTTCCGCAGCTCCTTGTGCAGTTCACGAGACCCGTACGGCTCTTGATACTCGATCGAGCTCGATTGCGCCTGGTAGCACTCCCAGAAGACCGATTGAGTGACCAGCGGTCGTAAACGAAGCCACCCGAGACCATGGGCGGGAAGCACGAGGTGCGGCCTCATCCATCCAGTAGGAGCAAGCCGAAGAGCGATGCACCGAAGACCGACGGTCAAATACGATTTGAGCACGCACACGATCGGCATCTCGTGTGTCGGGGCCTCTGACTTCCAGCGAAGGAGGAAAGATGCAGCCATATCATACAACCCAGGTGATTCATTGATTTACAGAGGGATCCAGCCACATTGAACAGCTCCATCGTCACTCTCCTCATCGCGGAAAGATGACGCGGGCGATCGCGCAGGAGCTGCGCACGCGGCTCGGCGCGTACCACGCGGCGCTGCGCCAAACGGGCGATCTCCGGACGTACATGGGCGGCGAGGACAACCTCTACTGGTCGGCGTACTGCTACAACGTGTTGCTCGTCACCAGTGTCCGCGACACAGCCGAGGGATTCGCGCTGCTCCGCGTTCTCGCCCGGATCGACACCGACGAGTGCGTCGAGGAGATCCGGGCGATTTGGCCGCGGGCGCGGATTCAGGTCGACTCTGAACGACGCACGCGCGGCGTTGTGATGAACGAGCCCTCGTTCACGATCCGTTCCAGCGACGACCTCGCGCGCATCGCGGAGCGCGTGGCAGGAAGTGAGCCGCCGTCTACTCGATTCCTCGACGACGTGGTTTGGCTGCAGCGCGCGCTACTAGCGGCCAACGAACCAGACAAGGTCTCGTTTGAAACCAAGCCGATCGCTGTGAGTGTTTGCGTGGGCCAACACACGGAGGACGGACCGGGTGAGCTTGTGGCGCTCTTACGTCAGGTCGAGCAGATCGTTCTCGCGGAGCGTGTTGCCGCCGAAGAAGAACCCGGGCCAGTCAACGCATTCCCCAGCTCCAGGTTCAAGATCGCGCGATTGACTTTCGACAGTGGGCTCGCAGCCGACCCTGAAGCGCTCGCGTGCGTTGCGACGCTTGTCGAGCTAGGCGTCTCGGTTCCGCACCTCCTCCGGATCGATAGTGCTAGTATTGGCTCTGCACGCTCCCGTGCATTGATTGCGAGGTCCCTACAGACGCTGCTGCCGTCGCATCGTGAGGAGTCGTCGTCCGTCCACGCCGTGCAGATTGAAACCAGCTTGTCGGCGATTACAAGTGCCCCCGCGATTCTTTCCGCGGTCCAAGTCAATCGCCTCGTTACAAGGGTGGATTTTCTGAATCAACATCTCGGAAGAAGGCATCTGAGCGACCACTCCGTCGAAGACGAGCTCAGTATGTGGCCGTGGTTCGCGTACGCGTTCTTCAGCAGCCATGCCCAGCATTGCGTCTCGTCATTCACGCTGGACCTCTCCGTCCTCGATGATGAATCCATCGAAGCCATGAGGCAAATTCTGGGCTCGCAGCATCCTCTATCGACGCTCTATGAGACGGCGTATGTAGAGGATCGTTGGATTTCGGCCTCGCGGTTTCTCGTAAGCGATCTCGCCGAGAGCGAGTCGGCCATCTTCGAGACACCAACGGCGATGTGCGTGCGTGTGATCGATCGAACAGAGATCGACGACGTCGTGTGGTGGCGGGTCTTGCTCCCAGGGTGCGGCGACGCATGGGTGGAAGGACGCGAGACCACGGAGTTTCCACCAGGCACCGTGCCCGCTGTAGTGAGCTCAGAGCCTCCGAGCCACTATTGGTTCGAGCTGGAGGAACTTTCGCCTCGTACCAGCGTGCTCGCTCTTTCGCTTATGAGACTCATATCTGAGTTCACATGCACTTTCGACGTGACATTCGAGGACGGTGAAAGATTCGATGCGTCTGACTGGCTGACGGAGGTACTTCGGGTTTGCCCCAATCTTGAGAGTATCAGCCTACCCTTCTCCGCCGAGATTTCACGCCTGAGTCCCATCGTGGACGCAGCCAAGGCGGGATTCTTTCCGCTTCGCTCCCTGGCTATCAACGCAAGGATGATGTCGAATGACAGCGATATCAACGAGTTCCTCGACGTGTTGTGCGACTCGAGTCACCCACTGACGATGCGGCTCGAAGATATCCACCTATCCGTTGGTACAAGCCGTCGCGCCTGGGCGGGCTTCAATGCTGCGTGGCAGCGCATGTTGCGGCTCAATCGCCGACTGCGCTGCATCAGCCTGTGGCTGGTATCGACCGAGAGCGTGGAGCCGAGCGATGAAAACGTCCTCATTCCGACGGGTCCACTCGCCCTAGCTTGCAAGACCGCCTTCCTGAGCATTGTTCAGCACGAAACGAATCGCGACAGCGCGCTGGCAAAGTTCGACAGCGGCGTGCTCTCCAACGTGTTCGCGTTCGCCGCCGAAATGAAGGTTCGTGAGTCTTCGAGTGCACTGTTTGATATTTGGGGGTGGAATGTAGCTAATCTCTATTGGCAGGTTCGTGAGGTCACCGTCAACTTTGAATCAAGCGAGGACTTCGGATTTGAGGACAGCGATTAGATCGCACACCGCATGTGAGCGCAAGCTCCCCCAATTCATCGCGCACTGCATTACCGGGTAACGTGATAGTATACGCGCATCTTCTCTTCATTTCCAAGCGTCGGATGGGTCGGATTGGAGATACTACGATAATAATCCAGAAATGTTTCCATTCGTCATGATACTCTTTGGCCGGTCGCACGGTGAGCTAACGCGTTGGTGTGTCAAGCGCCGGCAGCGTCAAGTCGACGAGAGCGATCTTGTTAGTTGGCCAGCGCAGAGTGCTGGGTCGCGATGGGCACGTGGGGCACCAAAGTCCCCCAAGTACGCCTATGGTAACTGGCTCGAGACGAACGACAAACCCAACCGTCGACCGACACCTCGATTGACGCCGGGACGCGCGAACAACAGAAAGACCCACCAGGCGGTTGTCGACGCCAAGCCGCTCGTGTTCGGGGGCGTCGTTGAATCGTGGGTGCACTTGACCGAGGAGGTGGACACGGAGATCGCCCTGACGCGTGCGTTGCCGACGTTGTCCGGCACATCCGCGGAAAGAACGCGGCATTCAATCTGCTCTCGCTCGCGGGTGAGTTGGACTGGGAGACCTTGTCGCTCTCTGTACCCACTGGGACCAGGTTGCAGCGCGGGTCTTGCAAAACGATATTCCTCATTCGCACTGGTGTCGTGGCTCGTATTCGCGT